>VMDO01006890.1:0-95983 GCA_007922755.1 Pedetes capensis
AAAGAATTGATGCTTTTGAATTGTGGTGCTGGAGACGTCTATTGAATATACCATGCACTGCCAAAAGAACCAACAGATCTGTCCTAGAAGAGGTACAACCAGAGTGCTCCTTGGAAGCAAAAATGGCCAAACTGTGTCTTACATATTTCGGACATGTAGTCAGGAGAGAACAATCCCTGGAGAAGGACATCATGTTTGGGAGAGTGACAGGTCAATGCAAAAGAGGAAAACCCTCCACCAGATGGATAGACACAGTGTCTGCAACAATGGGCTTAAACATAAATAAGATCATTTGCCTGGCACAGAATCGGCAAGTGTTTCGATCTGCTGTACATAGGGTCGCTATGAGTCGACTCGACTCGACGGCACTTAACAACAACAACCACAGTCTCTCCAAAATATTATGTAAAACTTTAAATTTTGATCAAATCTACTGGACATCCCAAGAAACAGAAAATTGTGATCTTTACTCACAGGGGAGAAAAATACATCAATAGATTATTACACTAGACGTTGTTGTTGTTGTTAGGTGCCCTTGAGTCAGGTCCAACTCATAGTGACCCTCATAGGGTTTTCAATGGCTGATTGTTTCAGGATTGCTTCAAGAGTGGATTGTCACACCCTTCTCTCATTTTTGTGGTGTTGAGGATAGAACCCAGGTCCTCAGAGAGTGCAGAGAGTCACTCTACCAATTGAGCTAAACCCCAGCCCAGGAAACAGAAAATTGTGATCTTCCTCACAGGAGAGAAAAATATATCAATAGATTATAGCACTACATGTAATAGGTTGTAATGCCAGCTATAGATGGGTGTGACTCATGCCGTGAACTGAGGTGGATGGTAGGTATTTGAGGTGCGTGAGCATGTGCATTTTTTATATTCCTGCTGGACTGGTTAAACTGCATGTGGTTCTCTGCATTAAGGTAATGTTTCTCACTGATGATATAACACAGAAGCAAATTGGAAGTTAGTGTTATGCTCATATTTTTTCTTATATCAACTGTCTTGGAACAAATTTACATTTCTAAAACAAGTGCTACAGCAGAATCAACTGTATAAGAAAATATAGGAGGGTATACTCTTTTGGCATGGAGATATGGGAAAAGACTTCCTAAATAAGCCATAAGAAGACAAACCATAAAACACGGATAAGTTTGACTCTACTAAATAGTAATAAAAACTTTAAGCAAAAATGATGGCAAAAACAAAGTAAAAAAATAAGCTGTTGGCTAATCTGGAGATGATTATAATACTTGCATTTATGAAGAACTTATACAAATAAGAAAAAAGAACTCAACAATTCAAAAGAAAAATGGGCAAAGGCAATTTACAAAGAAGATTAAAGAAATGTCTAATAAATATAAGAACTATTTTGCCTATTAATAATTAGGGAGCTGAAAACTAAATCACTAAACTAAAACCAGCCTATCAATTTGGCAAAAATTAATGTTTGATTGCACAAATGTTAGTGAGAATGTGGGAAACAGGAATTTGTATAATTGGTGGTGAAAACAAGAATTGGCATAATCACTTTGGAAGCAATTTGTTAATCTAGTAAGACTAAAGATACTCAGAGTTTAAGACTTGATAGTTTTAATTCCTAGTGACTACCCGGTAATAATCTCGCATGTATTCATAAGGACATATGATTAAGGATGTCCAAAAGAGGACTGTTTATGATAGCGAAAACGTGGGCTAACCCACCTGTCCCTTATTAGGGGAATGTGTTAAGTTTTGTTTATTGAAATGATGAGAAAATATATAGCAATAAAATTTGTGACCTACATCTGTACATGTCAACTTGAGTTAATTGAAAAAGAAGCATAATTTTAAATGCAAAAATGTGTAAATATTATGTACATTATATTGTTTATAGAAAAATTTGAAGAGACATACCACTAGTGTATACATTTTTTGTGAATACATCCAGGTATATGACAAACACTTGCAAGACAATGATGGGACCAGTTTGAGAATAGTGGTTCATGTGATGGAGAAGGAATGTGGAATGGGGTCAGATGCTTCTGAAATCTTTCATGTCTTATTGTTTGAAAAAGCAAGTCATTTAAAGCAAATATTGCAAAATGATACCAGCTGCTTAATCTCAAAGGTGAACTGATGGGTGTGTGTCATATGTTATTTTCTATATGTTTTGTATGTTTGAAATTTGTTTAAAAATATATTAAGCGCTTTATTTTGTGCTGGGCAAGTTTTCTAAATGGAAAACCAAGCATAAAAGAGCAACAGAAAGAAGGAAGAGAATGACACATGGACACATACCCAGAAACATCTCGGTGGAAGGATGTAGGGGCTGCCTGGGTTCCTCAGCGTCATCCATCAGGGTCTGAGCAGGCCTCCTATCCCATTTCTGCCCACGAAGATATTTAAACACGAACACAATAGTTAAATCTGGGAAGGAAGAGAATGTAAAGAAGTCATTTTTTTCTACTTAAATTGCATGTGCTTTCAGGACAGGGGCCATCGGGGGGGGGGGGGTTTGTGGAGTGGGGATAGGGCTGGATTTTGGGGCCCCATGGATGTCAGAATACAAGGACAGCTGCTTTGGAAAATACTTCTGATTTGGGAAACAGAAAGGCTTTGGGATGCAGGGTAACAGGCGGTTTATTTTGAAGCCAGGAAACTATAAATTTTCTAACATAAAGACAACTCTGCTTGAAAATTCTGAGAGTTGGCCCTTCCTAATGGAGGCAGGAGAGAGTGAGATGGCCTCTAACCATTGGCTCTTCTCCGCTGGCCTTAACCCTCTCGCGGCTGGACAAGAGGGTTCGGGTGAACAGCACATCCCAGACGAGGGATGCTGTGGTGCCGAGGGGTTAACAGGCACTTTCTGTGAAGTTTTAATATTCCACAAATGAAATGTGCATGTGAAATGGGGAAAAAAAAGAGGAAAAGATTATATTTGTCAGCTGGGCTGCCATATGTTGTTCTGGCCGGAGTGCAACAAAAATGGTGACAATTCTTTCCTGAATGAGAATCTCTTGTCAACTCTCGATTTCATGCCTTTGGGCAAACAGGAGCCTTCTTCATGACCAGGCGGAGTCTAAGATCTTCATTTTTGTGGGGCAACCCTCATCTACCCTAAGAGACAGAACACTGGCGTTGCTTAGTTTGATTTTTAGGAGATGGAAAAGGCACAGATATGATAAAATTCATCTGTAAATTTTCTTCTTATTATTATTTTTAAGATAAAATTGGCCAGTAGGGTGAAACAGCCTTCTGAAAGAGGGGCGGCTAGCTGAATGACAAATGGGCAGGAGGTTAGATGGGCAGACCTGTTAGTTCTCGGCAAAGTCACCATCAACTTTATAGAATCGACTGTGTCACACAAAAGATTTTTCTTATTCCTACTTGGTACGTTATGAGGCTTATGTTAGTATGAAATAAGTGTCCAAATCTATGTGCACTGGAAAAAATATATATAACCTAGGAGTGTGAGAGGGTTGTTGCTTTTAAATTAAATCTCCTCACCTCACTTTGCATTTGAAAATCTTGAACTAAACAAAAATACTTTTTATTTAAATAATATTTCATGGATCCTGTTTAGTGATATAAGTAATATAATCTAGAAATTTTGAAATATGTAGAAAATTTAGAAAATAAAAATCTCCCGTAATCTAAACATATTAAAATAATTTACTTTATTTTTCCACACTGTAAATAAGTAAATGTATGAACATTACTATACATAGTTGACAAAATATTATTATGCTATGAATGTAATTCTTAATAGTTCCATATACCCTATTTAGAGGATGTTCTATTCTTTGTTAATTATTCCCTATGATTGGCATTTGGTTTCTTTTAGAGTTTGTTTCCCTACTCATTGACAACAAAGTCAGATCACTCTGATTGTTCTTTAAAGAAGTTGGCACTGTTTGTAAGAAAAGTGAGTGGTGATCATCCTGACCATTTAATTTAGACACTTATAAGAACAATGATAACTGAGTTGAGGTCTCTGGCTTTTTGGCTATCTAATATATGTTGATTATTTTATCTCAACAATTATCTGGGATAAGGTTTATTCTTCTTGTTGTTATTGTTAGGTGCCTTTGAGTCAGGTCCGACTTATAGCAACCTTTGTAGTGTTTTCAATGGCTGATTGTTTCGGGATTGCTTCAGGAGTGAATTGCCATGTCTTTCCTCCATTTTTGTGGTGCTTGGGATTGAACTTGGGTCCTCAGAGAGTGCAGAGTGCAGAGTTAAACCCCACCCCCAAGGTTTATTCTAGACTTACCTGAATATTGAATTTGGGCTCAAGTGTTATAATGGTTAAAAGTTAAAGTAGAATTGTGTTAGTTGAATCATTAATTCTCTCATGTAATTGCTAGGATGCTATGAAGCACAGTTTGAGTAAGACATACACTCTTAGTGGGAACTAATTCTGCCAAATGTTTACGTGTTAATGAAAATACTATGAGTTGAGAGTTCCAGGTGAAGATGGAAAGAAACATGAAGCCAGACCACCAACTCTCCCTATTCCAACTCTTACCGAAACTATACCAAAGAATAGAACAAAAAAGTATTTGGACAAAGAAAAAAATTATTACCAAATGCCACTGAATTTAAAAAGTAAAGGACAAACCAAACCAAGAAAAAGAACATTCTGACATTAAGCAATAGCTAAGCACCCCTTCTCTGTTGCCATCCATCATCAGACTGGTGAGTTGACTAAGGCTAATAGCTGCAAGTCTGGGGGGAAGCAAAAGAAGTACTGATTGGTTTTCTTCTCCTTTCAGACTGGTGGGGAGGTACTGAGGGAAATGACCATAGGGATAGGGCCATTTGACTACAGGGAGGGAAAAATGGAGGTGGAGTTAGGTGCTGTGAAGTTCCTGTGCTGAAGGAGGACACTGTCTGTAGGCTTGGGAACCTCTTCTTCCCTCTAGGAAGCAGAGTGAGCCCACATGCTGCAGATCGTCTCTCAAAGGCGATAAGGGAGAGTGGAGAACAAGCACCTGACCGCACTGCACTGAGCCTTGGTCTGTGCTGGTTCTCTTCCCTTGAGGTGCACAGTCCCTTGGGCTGTGAAATGGTACACAGATCATTGAATATTCAACATTAAAATATTAGTGTGAGGAAAAGGAATGGAATACAGAGATGGTGTAACAAATGTGTGAAACAGAAGCCATCCAGGTCTTATCAGGGTCACTTGAAACGGAGCTGAGCAGTTACGTATGGGCAAAGTGCAAAGAAAGAGCAAGGCAGGTAGGTAAGGGCACCAGGAAGAAGGAAGGGAAAGAAAAGGGGGAGGGAAGGAGAAGAAAGGATCACTGAACATATTCTTTCAATGAACAAAAAATAATTCCCACAAGTCTTTCTCACCTTAGAGCAACCTAATAAAATAAGTAACTCAAAAATATTGACAAAAACCACAGAATAAGAAGGAAAAGGGGAAAATCACAATAAAATAATTATAGGAACAAATCAATATCACCAATAGGTTAATAAATCAAATAACAGCAGCTAATATTACTGAGCTTTTGGTATGTTCCTCATACTTTCTGAGTACTGTGTATGGATCCCTTTCTTTAATCCTTACAAAATTCTATGATTAAGTAGCATCTTCATTATCAGTGGAGGAAACTGAGGCACAGTGGAATTAACTCATAAGTGTATTCACTAGAAAGTGGCAGAGGCAAAATTTTAACCTCAGACATATTCTATGACACTGTGCACATATAGTTTGATCCTAGTTATTAAAAGTTAATTTTTCCATCATCTATCCCCCCACTTTCCATTTTATTGTTAGGTGCCATCGACTTGGGTATGACTTGTAGTGATTCTGTGTACAACAGACCAAAACACTTCCTGACACTGTCCAATGCACACAATCTTTATTATGTTTAAGTCCATTGTTGCAGACACTGTCAGTCCATTTAGTTGAGGGTGTTCCTTTCTTTTCTTGAACTGCCACTCATTCAAACATGTTTTCCTTCTCCAAGTATTGGTCTCTCCTGACAATATGTCCAAAAACACATCAGATGCAGTCTAGCCACGCTTGCTTCCAAGGAGCATTCTGGATGTACTTCTTCTAGGACAGATCTGTTGGTTCTTTTGGCAGCCTGTATTATATTCAATATCCATCTTCAGCACCATAATTTAATAGCATCAATTCTTCCCCTGTCTCTCTTATTTACCATCCACCTTTCACAAGCATATGATACAACTGGAAATACTATGGCATGGTGCAGGCAGACCTACATCTTCAATGTGACATCTTTACTTTTCAACATGTTAAAGAGGTTTTTTCCAACAGCTTTTCCCAATGCAATGCATCTTTTGATTTCTTGACTGCTGCTTCCATGGATATTGATTGTAGAATCAAGTATAGCAATATCTTGGACAACCTCAATTTTTTCTCTATTTACCATGAAGCTGCACACTGACCCTGTTATAAGGATTTCTGTTTTGTTGATATGGAGGTGCACTCCATACTGAAGTCTGTTCTTTGATATTCATCAGCAAAGCTTCAAATCCTCTTCCCTTGTGTCATCTGCATAACGCAGGTTGTTAATGAGTCTTCCTCCAATCCTGATGCCATGTTCTTCTTCACGTAGTCCAGCTTCTTGGATTATTTGCTCAGAATAGAGATTGAAGAGGTACAGTAAAAGGATACAGCACTGATGCACACCTTTCCTGACTTTAAAATAGGCAGCATTTCCTTATTCAGATTGAACGACTGCCTCCTCAACAATCTAAAGATTCCTCATGAGTACAATTAAGTGTCTGATATTCCCATTCTTTGCAATGTTGTCCATAATCTGTTGTGATCCACCCAGTCAAATACCTTTGCATAGTCAATAAAACATAGACATCTTTTTGGTATTCTCTGCTTTTGGCCAATATCTGTCTGATATCAGCAATGATGTCACTGGTTTCATGCCCTCTTCTGAATCTGACTTGACTTTCCAGCAGTTCTCTGTCAATATATTGTTGCAGTTGCTTTTGAATGATGTTTAGTGGAACTTTACATGTATGTAATATTAATGATATTGTTCTATAATTCCACATCAGTTGGATCCCCTTTCTTGTGAATAGGTACAAATATGGGTCTCTTTAAATCAGTTGTCCAGGTAGCTGTTTTCCAAATCTCTTAGCATGGACAAGTGAGCACTTACAGTGCTGCATCTGTTTGTTTAAACATCTCAATTGGTATTTCATCAATTCTTGGACCTTTGTGTTTTGCCAGTGCCTTCAAGGCAGCTTCCACCTCTTTCTTTAGTACCATTGGTTCCTGATCATATGCAACCTCTTGAAATAATTGATTATCCACCAATTCTTTTTGGTATAATGACTCTGTATTCCTTCCATCTTCTGTTGATGTTTCCTGTGCCATTTAATATTTTCCCTATATAATCCTTTACTATTGTCCCTGAAGGCTAGAATTTTTTCTTTAATTCTTTAAGCTTGAGAAAAACAGACCGTGTTCCTCCCTTTTGGCTTTCTATTTCCAACTCTTTCAACATGCCATTATAATGTTTGATTTTGCCACCTTGCACTGTCCTTTGAAATTTTTTGTTTAGTCCTATAACTTCGTCATGTCTTCCTTTTACTTTAGATGCTCAACATTCAAGGGCAAATTTCAGAGTCTCTTTGGCTTATAATTTGGTCTTTTCTTTTTCTCCTGTCTTTTTAATAACCTTTTGCTTTCCTCATGAGTGATATCTTTGATGTCATGCCACAACTCATTTGGTGTTTGATCATTAGTGTCTCACATGTCAAATATGTTCTTGAGATGGTTACTGAACTCAGGTGGAATATACTCAAGGTCATACCGTGCCTCTTGTACACTTGTTCTAATTTTCTTCAGTTTCATATTGAACTTCCACATGAGCAGTTGATGGTCTGATCCATAATCAGCACCTGGCCTTATTCTGACTTTTGATATTGAGCTTTTCCATTGTCTATTTCTGCAAATATAGTCAATTTGGTTCCTATATGTTCCATCTGGTGAATTGCACCAGATGTGAAATTCATGGTGTGAATTTCACACCATGAAATAAATGGTGTGTAGTCACCATTTATATTGGTGAAAAAATGTGTTTGTAATGAAAAGTATTAAGTCTGATAAAATTCTGTCATGCAATCTCTAGCATCGTTTCTGTCACCAGGGCCATATTTTCCAACTACTGAGACTTCTTTATTTCCAACTTTTGCATTCTACTCACCAGTAGTTATCAGTGTATCCTAATTGCATGTTCAAACCTATTTTGGATGTAGAAGCTGTTAAAAATCTTCCCTATCTTTATTTGTGGCCTTAGTGGTGGGTGTGTAAATTTGAATAACAATCATATTAATTGGCCTTCCTTCTGGGCATATGGATATTATTCTACCACTGACAGCATTGTATTTCAGGACAGATCTCAAGATGTCTTTGTGTGTGTGTGTGTGTGTGTGTGGTACTGTTGCTAATCAATTCCTGGGGTTGAACCCAAGGCCTTGCGCTTGCATGCTCTGCAAGTGCTGGACCACTGAGCTGCACCCTCAGCCCATTTTTTTTTTAACTTTTCTGAGACAGGGTCTCGCTAAGTTATGCAGACTGCCTCTGGTCTCGAACTTGTGATCCTCCTGCCTCCGCCTCCCGAGCCACTGTGATTACAGGTATGAAGATGTCTATTTTGATGATGAATACACCTTCATTTCTCTTCAAGTTGTCATTCCTGGAATAGTAGACCATATGATTATCCAATCAAAAATGGGTCATGCCCATCCATTTTAGCTCACTGGTGCCTAGAATGTTGATGTTTGTGCACTCTATTTCCCTTTGACAATTTCTAATTTTCCTAGATTCACACTACCTATATTCCATGTTTCAAATATTTATGGATGTTTATAGTTTTTTTCCTCATTTAGTTGTGGCACATTAGCAAATGGAGATCCCAGGGGAATTACTCCATTCTTGTCATTAAGGTAGACGCTACTTTGAGGAGGCAACTCTTCCTAAGTCACCTTTCAAGTGCCTTCTAACCTGGAGCGGGGGTGGGGGGCTCATTTTCTGGTATTATATTTGACAGTGTTTCTCTACTATTCATAGGGTTTTCAATGGCTAATTGTTTTGGGTATGGGCTACCAGGTCCTTTTCCCCAGTTTGTCTTAGTGTGGAAACTTAGTTGGAACCTGTCCATCATGGATGCCCCTGCTTATTTCTGAAATACTTGTGGCATAGCTTTCAGCATCACAGCAGCACGCAAGCTGACAGACCTGTGGGAGCTACTTTATATATATGGAGATAAAACTCATCTAATGTTAACAATGAATACTTGTAGATGATATTTTTATATTTATTTTCCTGTACTTCTTGAATTAAAGCCAATATTTTATAAACTTCAAAAAATGACTATTATAAAAATGATTATGATTTAATGAGTATAGTAAGCCCTTGCATTCTGATTGCTATGTCATGCACTCAGTAATCTACTTCCTTCCTTCCCATCTAGTGATATCAGCATTTTATGTCACTTCCAAAGCAGGGTTGGTGATTGATTGTTCTGATTTGTGTTCAGCCTTGGACATATCAAGATGTCTCAAAACATCAAGCAGATCAAAGTTTGGTTTTAGACACTCATCACATTTAAACTGAAACTTGTGAACCTAATCCTACACACATGTTCTGTTTCAGTGTAATTACCTTGAAAAGTTTAAATGTTTCACTCTATTCTACTAGAAGGTAAGTTCTATGAAGGCAGGAAGTTTTGTATCTAGAATAGAGCCTAACATGTAAGGTACTCCATAAATATTTGCTGAATGAATAATGAATGAAAGAAACAAAGAATGATCAGGAAATGGATTTTGTCAACAGAAAGTAGAGTGAAGAAAGATTTATGCAATTATTGATTTCTTGAGGAGACAGTAACTTTTAAATATAATTTGACTTGTTTATGAATGTTAATATGGTGATTTTCTATATTTAAATTATAGTATGCACATTAAAAAACTCAGGATAAACATTTTATATGCTTAAAATATTTCAAGGACTGGTGTCATACTCTCACAGACACTCCTCTTGAAAGGATCATAGTAAGACAAGAGCAAACACCCCTCGCCGTGGGAGGAGCAGCCCCATCTGTAGCCATGGGTCAGTGGAACGTTTTCTTGTAAAGTCTAGGCTGGGGCCCCTGAGGACTAGTTTGATCTGCAAAGCCTTCTGTTCAATTTCATTGGCATTATTACACAATAAGGAGATTTTAAAAAAATCTTTGACTTTCTAGTTCCTTTAGAACGTTGGCTAATCTGGCTACACTGGATGTACAGTTTCATGTAACAATCAGCTATTGCTGCCATGGTTAGATAGAGTACAACTCTGCCATCTACCACAGTCCATACCATTCCATAATGTGCCCGGATTCCTCACTCACTCACAGCCCTGCTTAGGCCCTAGGGGCTTTTGAGTTTATCTTCAGTGCTTACACCTCCCTGCCTTCCCTCTAATTACCCTCCCTTCCCTCTTTGTACCTTCCCTCCCTCACCTATCTTCCTTCCCTCTGTCCTTTTCTTCCTTCCTTCCCTCCTTCTTTCCTTTCTGGACAGGCTCTCATTGTATAGCCACAAACTTCTGGTCCTCCTGCATCTGCTGGAATTACAGGCATGTGCCATCACAGCCAGCTTCTTTTTCTGTTCTTTTTATTTGTTTGTTTGTTTTACCTCAAGTCATTTTTTTATTGGTAATTTTTAGTTAGGGTACAATTTAATGAGTTTCATGGTAGCATCTCCATACATACATACTATATTGTGCATTGCTCAGGTTCACCTCCCTCATTACCCTCTCATGACTTCCTTCCCTCCATCTGACCCCTTCCGCCCCACCAGTGGTCCCCCTTCTACTTGAATGCTTTGTTAATGTGTATGTGTATTTGTATTTTATATATGTATATGTATATATATATATATATATATATATATATATATATATAGTGTATATATATTTATATACATGTATATATATATATATATATATATATAGTGTATATATATTTATATACATGCATATCCCTCCAGATTTTGCCTTTGAGAGCAAAATGTGATATTTCTTTTATTTTCTCCCATCATACTTTTTTTTTTTTTTTTTCCCAATACTGAGGATTGAACTTAGGGCCTGGCACTTGCATGTTTTGCAAGTGCTATACCACTGAGCTGCACCCTCAGCCCATTTTTTTGCTTTTTTGAGACAGGGTCTTGCTAAATTACACAGACTGCCTCTGTTCTTGAACTTGTGATCCTCCTGCCTCTGCCTCCCAAGTCGCTGGGATTACAGGCGTGTGCCACTGTGCCTAGCTTCCATTACAGTTTCTTATAGCCCCTTCCCTTTCCTTTTAGTCTCTTTTCTCCCTCCACATAATCCCCCTTTTACTTTCATAACCTATCTAATAAAATATTGACTATATATTGAAATCTATCATTGATATATGAGAGAAAAATGTGATGTTTGTCTTTCTGGGTCTGGCTTATTTTGCTTAAAATGATGATCTCTGGATCCATCCATATTCCAGAAAAATCCATATTTCATCTTTTTTATAGCTGAATAAAACTCCATGATGTATATTTACCACATTTTCCTTACCCATTAATTCGTTTATGTACACCTAGGTTGACTCCACATCTTGGCTATTGTGAATAACCCCACAATAAACACGGATAAGCAGGTACCTCTGTGGTATGTTGACTTCTTCCTTTGGATATATGCCCAGGAGTGATAGAGCTGGGTCATTTGGTAGTTCTATTTTTAGTTTTTTGAGGAACCACCATTCTGATTTTCCATAGGGACTGCACCAACGTAGTAGGGTTTCTTTCTCTCTGCATCCTTGCCAGCATTTGTTGTTGTCTGTTTTCTTGATATCGCCATTCTGACTGGGGTGAGGTGGTATCTCAGTGTAACTTTGATTTACATTTCCCCCCTAATGGCTAAGGATGTTGAAGATTTTTTCATATGATTGTTGGATATTTACATTTCTTCTTTTGAGATCACTCTGTTCAGTCCCCCATTGGTCCATTTTTTGATTGAATATTTTGCTTTTTGGTGTTTAATTTTTTTAATTATACATTTTGTATATTAATCCCATCTGATGTATACTGGCAAAGATTTTCTCCCATTCTGTAGGCTGTCTCTTCACTCTGAAAATTGTGTCCTTTGCTGTGCTAAAGCTTTAAAGTTTCAGGAAATTCCATTTACCAGTTCTTTCTATTGTTTCCTGCACTATTGAGATCCTTTTCAGAAAGTCCTTACCTATGTCTTGAAGTGTTTTCACTGTGTTTTCCTGTATCAGTTTCAAAGTTTCAGGTCTTACATTAAGGTCTTTAATCAATTTTGAACTGATTTTCATACAAGGTGAGAGAGATGGATCTAGTTTCAGTCTTTTACATGAGGATATCTAGTTTTTCCAGCACCATTCATTGAAAAGCGTGTCATTTCTCCAACATATATTCTTGACTCCTTTGTGAAACATCAGGTGGCTCTGGCCATGTGGGTTTATTTCTGGAATCTCTATTCTATTGTGTTGGTCTAACCGTCTGTTTTTGTGCCAGTACCAAGTTGTTTTTGTTACTATGGCTCTCTAGTATAGTTTGAAATCAGGTATTGTGATGTCATCTGCATTGCTCTTTCTGTTCAAGATTGCTTTTGTGATTAGGGGTCTTTTGTGTTTCCATAGGAATTTTAGGATTTTTAAAAATATTCCTGTGAAGAATGTCATTGTGATTTAGGTGGGGATTTCATTAAATCTGTGGATTGCTCTCAGTAATATAGTCATTTTCACAATATTAATTCTTCTAATCCATGACATGGGAGATCTTTCTATCTCCTAGTGTCTTCTTGAATTTCTTTCTTAGTATTCTAAAATTTTCATTGTAGAAGTCTTTCACATCCTTGGTTAGGTTTGTTCCTAGGCATTTTATTCTTTTTGAAACTATTAAGAATGGAATTATTTCCTGATTTCTTTCTCAGCCTGGTTGTTACTGATACGTAGAAAAGCTACTGATTTTTGATATGTTGATTTTGTATTCTCCTGCTTTGTTGTAAGTGTTTATTAGCTGTAAGAGTTTTCTGGTGGAGTCTTTAGGGCCTTTTAAGTATAGGATCATATAATTTGCAAATAGGAATAATTTGGCTTCTTCCTTTCCTACTTGTATCCTTTTTATTTCTTTCTCTTGTCTTATTGCTGTGGCTAAGAGTTCAATAACTCTATTGAATAACAGTGAAGAGAATGGACACCCTTGTCTTCTTCTTGATTTTAGAGGAAATACTTTCAGTTTTTCCCCATTTAGTATGAGGTTGGCTGTAGGTTTTACATGTATTGCTTTTATTATGATAAGGTATGTTCCCTCTATTCCTAGTTTCTTTAGGGATTTATCATGAAAGGATGTTAAACTTTGTCAAAAGCCTTTTCTTCATCTAATGAGATGATCATGTGATTTCTGTCTCTCATTTTGTTTATGTGCTGTATTAACATTTATTGACTTGCATATGTTGAATACTTTTGCATCCCTGGAATGAAACCAACTTGGTCATAGTGTATGATCTTTTTAATGTGTTGTTGAAGTCAATTTGCAAGTATTTTATTAAGGATTTTGTGTCAAAATTCTTCAGGGAAATTGGTCTGTAGTTTATCTTTTTGTTGTGCTCTTATCTGGTTTTGCTATCAGGATAATACTGGCTTCATAGAATGAGTTTTGTAGTGTTTCTTCTATTTTTATTTTATGGAATAGTTTTTAGGAGCATTGGTGTAAATACTTCTCTAAAGGTTATAGAATTTATCAGTGAATAATTCTGGTCCTGAGCTTTTGTTTGTGAGTAGACTATTATTGCTTCAATCTTGCTTCTTATTTTAGGTCTATTTAAATTGTTTATAGTCTTTTGATTTAACTTTGTTAAGTCATATTTGTCTAGGAATTTATCCATTTCATCTATGTTTTCAAGTTATTTGGAATATAAATTTTCAAAAATTTCCCTAATGATTCTGTGGATTTCATTGGTATCGATTCTCATGTCCCCCTTTTAGTTATGATTTTATTAATTTGCATCTTCTCATCTTTGGTTTGGTTAGTTTAACTAAGGATTTGTTGATCTTGCTATCTTTTCAGTAAACCAGCTCTTTACTCCATCAGTTCTTTCTATTGTTCTTTTAATCTCTATTTCATTAATTTCTACTCTGATCATTATTATTTCTTTTGTTCATTGAATTTGAATTTGCTTATTGTTGTTTTTCTAAGATCCTGAGGTGCATCAATAAATTATTTATTTGAGTCCTCTCTAATTTTTTAATGTAGGCACTCATATTTATAAACTTCCTTCTTAGAACTGACTTTGCTCAGGAAGCAGAGGCAGGAGGACCACAAGTTCAAGACTAGAGACAGTCTGTGTAATTTAGTGAAACTCTGTCTCAAAAAGTAAAAAAAAAAAAAATGGGCTGGGGGTGCAGCTCAGTGGTATAGCACTTGCAAAACATGCAAGTATGAGGCCCTAGGTTCAATCCCTAGTACTGCAAACAAACAAACAAACAAGAAGTGATTTTGCTCTGTCCTAAATATTCTGATAAGTTGTATTTTTATTTTCATTTGTTTTAAGAATTTTAAAATTTCCTTTCTGATTTCCCCAGTGACACATTGGTCATTTGAAAGTGTATTATTCAATCTACATGCTTTGGGTAATTTCCGGTGATTTCTAGTTTTATTCCATTATGGTCCAATAAAGTACAAGAAAGTATTTTTATTTTTCGTATTTGTAAAGACTTGATTTATGGCAAAAAATGTGATCCATTTTGGAGAAAATTCTATGGGCTGCTGAGAAGAATGTATATTCTGTAGCTTTTGGATGGAATATTCTGTAAAGGTCTCTTTAGTCCATTTGATTTATTGTGCTATTTAACTCTGAAGTTTCTTTGTTGATTGTTTATATTTTTGGTCTGGGTGTTCTATCTATTGATGAGAGGGTGGTATTGAAGTCACTCGCTACTATTGTATCTGGATCTATTTGTCCTTTTATGTCCAGTAGTCTTTGCTTTATGAAACAGGGTACATTGATATTCAGTGCAAATATATTTATAATTTCTATATCCTGTTGATGGATTGTTCCCTTTATTAATGTGTCTTAGCCTTCTTTATCTCTTCTTACTAATTTCAGGTTGAAGATCTGATATAAGGATGGCTGCTTCTCCTTTTAAAATTTTTTTGGCTTTCACTTGTTTGGTATATCAACTTCCATCCTTTCACTTTTAGTCTGTGGGTGTCCTTGAACAGTGAATGTTTCTTGAAGGCCATAAATTGTTGGATCTTGTTTTTTAATCTAATCAGCTAATGTTTGCTCTTAATTGGAGAGTTAAGACCATTTATATTTAAGGTTGTTATTGAGAGAGGTTGGAAGATTCTTGTAATTGTGTTGGTTTTCTTCCTAGGTGTCACATATTTGTTCTTTTTATCTTCCTTATTCATATGTGGGGCATACTGTTTTTTTGAGTTAGACATGATTCTTTCTTCCCTAGCTCATTTTAGTGTATCTATTCTTCTTTGAAATTTATTCTTTCTTGCACTCTCATTGTTGATACTGTGTTTCTTCCTCTTGCTTGTAGGAATCCTTTAAATATCCTCTGCAATGCAGGCATGTTAGTCATGAACTGCTTTAGTGTGTTTCTCTTGGGAGGTCTTTATTTATCCATTGATTTTAAATAATAACTTTGCTGGGTATAATAATCTTGGCTAGTAATAATTTACTTTCAGGATTTGAAATATATCATTCCATGCTTTCTTTGATTTTATGGTTTGTGGTGAGAAGTCTGTTATTCTGATGGGTTTATCTTTGTAAGTTGATTTTCTTTTCTTTTGTAACTTTTAATATTATTTATTTATTTCATAGTCTTGGCATTTTAACTATAATGTGTCAAGATTCTTTTGTGGTCATGTGTTCTTGAGGTGTCCATTTCTTTCCCCAGATTTGGAAAATTTTCTGCTATATTTTATTGAATAGTCCTTCTATGCCTTTAGTTTATATCTCAGTTCCTTTTTCTACTCTCTGAATTCTTATATTTGGCTTCTTTATCATGTTCCAGAGTTCTTGGGAGTTGTGGTTGTATTACTTTATCATATTTTTCTTTATTGATATCTGGATGTAGTTCTCTTTGACCTTCCATTCCACCCCTGATATTCTTTCTTCTGCTAGATCTACACTATTGGTGATGCTTTCTACTGTGTTTTTTGATTCATTGAGTTCTTCATTCCAACTTTTATTTTTTTCAAAATCTCAAATTCCTTGCTGAATTTCACACCCATTTTGTTGAGTTTGTCCTCTATATTGGTGACTTTCCTATCTAAGTCTTGTATTGATTTCCTTATTTCATTCATCTGCTTGTTTCTGTCTACTTTGAAGTCATTGATCATTTTTACAAGTAAACTTTTGAATTTTTTGTCTGGCTTTTCAACTATATCAATATTTTTGGATTCAGTAGTTACATAATTATGGTCTTTTGGAGGAGACATGTTGCCTTGATTTTTTTGTTTCTTGTGACTTTGTTCTGTAATTTATGTATTTGTTGGGGTTGATATTTCTTCTAGTTTTATTTGGAGGTCTTAACAGTTTTTCTTAAGAGCTCAGGCCTTAGTACCACTGTGAGAGGAGAAGACAAACCACTGTAAAAGGTACAATACCCAACCAAAGACGATATACAAATACACATAAAATTACTTAAAGCCAACTACTATACCACCAATGCCCATAGAACAGAAAATGGTGACAATAAGATAGAATAAGCTTGTTGTTGTTGTTGTTGTTAGGTGCTGTTGAGTCAGTATCTGACTCATAGCGACCCTCATAGGGTTTTCAATGGCTGACTGTTTCAGGATTGCCTTGGGAGTGGATTGCCAGGTCCTTCTCCCATTTTTGTGGTGCTGGGAATCAAACTCAGGACCTCAGAGACTGCAGGGCAGTGCTCTACTAACTGAGCTAAATCCCAACCCCATGAATAAGCTATGAAGTTACAAATTGTTTAGGGTGAAAGTAAAAGTAGCATTTGTCTGAAATAAAAAGAAAGTGGGCAGAGGAAGGGGAGAAAGAAAGAAAGAAGCAGCAAGTAAAATGATAGTAAATAGAAAAAGATGGCAAAAGATAAAAAAGAAAACTAAAAAAAGAAAGGATAACAATTACATTGGAAAAAAGAGAAATGAAGAACACAAAATTTAAAACAAAGCAGGAAAAAAGAATGTGGGGAGCCTGGTGCTGTGGTGTACATCTGTAATCCCAGTGACTCAGGAAGCTGAGGCAGGAGGATTACAAGCCCCAGGCCAGAGGCACCCTGTGCAACTCAGCAAGTCTGTCTCAAAATAAAAATAAGAAAAGAGCACTTGTTCAGGGCAAGGCCCTTGGTTCATTCGCCTGCACAGGAAACAAAAACGAACAAACAAACAAACAAACAAAAGGCAAAGTTTGAAGACATTTCTCTCTCCTATATTACAGAAGACCATTAGGTGGAGGTTTTGGTCAGTTGAAGTTGGGGTCTTTTATCTGACCTCACCTCAGGATTACCAGTCTCTGCAGTTCCCTTCAGGAGATGACGTTCTCCCCTCTTCCCAGGGAATGGGTCTACCATCCACTTTGCCAAACCCTCCTGCTGCCTGAATTTCTCAGCACATGAGGATGCCACCTTCCCTTTCTTTGTAGCTACCTGCTGCAGGTGAGTCCCTGAGGTTGTGGCCCGTTGCCCCAATGTTTGCTGGCCCATGATTATTCCTTGCTTTTTAGGCCCAGGACTAGCTTGGTTTCACACAATAGTTTCCATCCCAAGATGGTGCCTGATTACAGCCCTCTGACATATGGAATATGGAATAATGGATGTTTTCTCCAGTGCTGACCTACAAGTCAGAAAGAACCACCATTTCACCAAATCTCTAGAGTGGATCCAAGGACTTCGGGGACTGTGAACTTGTCCTGCGAGACTGCCAACCTGCTCACCAGGGCCAACAGGCTTACCTTTTGGGTGAGGCTTCCAGTTTCTCCTCCCTTGCCAGGCAGCCTATGGCTGTTTCTAGTTGCACTGTCCAGAGTACAGACAATGGTCTGTACTCTGAATCCATCCTGTTACCTCCTCTGTAATTTATGTGTTTTTCCCATCTTTCTTTTTTGGGGGATCAGAATTTGTTCTTTCCTATCCTGACTCCTTTGTTTGCTTCATACAGAGGCTATCTCTAATCCTCCATCTTATATGGGCAGTCTTTTTTTTTTCCTGTTTTTGAGGGAATGTGTTCATTTCTTAAATATCATCCTAATATAGGTATAATTTAAAAAATCCCCTTAAGGGTTTGCTAAGGAACTGATTTTTGTTCCTTCAATCTGATTTAGCCTATTGCACACACACACACACACACACACACACACACACACACAGTCATTTTAATTTTGACTTGAGATGAAGCATAAAGACACTTGACAGCTTCCTTCACAACACTCTAGTTTCCTTAACTAAAAGTCCTGCATGGTGGACTTGGAGAAGGAAAATAAAATAAGAAGTGGAAAGGAGGCAGGGAGGAGGTGGAGACATTCTAGAAGGATTTATCAATACTGGTGAATGGGAAAATTGAGTAAAAATTTTCTGCAAAAGAATTCTTTTGCCACTCCCCTCTCTCCTTATGTACTCACCATATATACTTATTTAAAAACAATAAGTACTTTTTAATAATTAATACTTTCAAGTAATAAAATTATTTGGAAGTATTTTAAAATTTTATGAGTATCAAGAAGCTCTTTCAATTTTGTTGGAGTAAAATATGAACAACAATGTAGTCAGTTTTGTCTTTTTTTCACTAGCACAGTATCTGACCAAGTAAGTGTTCATTAAATGATCTCTCATCCAGTCTATATTTTGTTGTAAAGTTGGTGGATCTGGAGGATACAGTCTTGTTTTATTTTTAGCTACTTTTATTCCTAGCTCTCACAAAATACTACCTACTAAGAAATAAAATGGCTTACCCAAGGCAGGAAGTAGGAAGAAGCAGAGAAAACACAACAGTACAGTCTTGATAATATTGTAATTGGTTAATCAGTAGGGTCACCATATGTCCTATTTGACTGGGACAGTCCCAGTTTATTCTTCTTGACTTGGCATAATTATTAATAGCACCACTTTTTACTCTCTCAAAGTGTCCTTGTTTGGATGATAAATTATATAGGTCCTCTATTAATCAGGCCTGAGATAAGCAAAAGCTATTTGCAGTCTAATTGCAGGAACTTAGGGTTTCTTTTTTTCTCCTTAAGTATTATTTTCATGGAAGATGAGGATCTTGTGACCTAAATTGAAATTATAAAATGGATTGACACTATTTTAGAGATGACACTCACACACACACATTTAGGTAAAGCACTTTTATGGTAACTGCCTTGCATTAGAATTATTTGTATAGTTCTTTTCATTAGCCTCATTAGGAACACTTCCATAGTTGGGAATGTACTCATTTTTATGTTTCCT
This sequence comes from Pedetes capensis, assembly GCA_007922755.1. Classification (NCBI taxonomy): domain Eukaryota; kingdom Metazoa; phylum Chordata; class Mammalia; order Rodentia; family Pedetidae; genus Pedetes; species Pedetes capensis. Next base: position 19,460 of record VMDO01006890.1, read on the forward strand.
CAACACTTGCAAAGAATTTTGTGTTTAGTGTAAAATCAGTAAGTGTTGAATGGAATTGAACAAAATAGAATCAAATTGTTGTCCCATTAGGGATAATTTGTATAGTTTTGTTCTAATCTAGAAGCTGGGAAGAGGCAGTATGCCATTATAAATTTTACAAACCTGGCACAATTAATTTCTTAAGCTTCTTCACCCTTGCTTTACTATTGCTTTAAAAGATGTTATTGTAAAACATTTCTTCCCTGAAATGGTTAAAAAAAAACACAAAACCCTGTTCATTAAGGAAAACATCCACAAGGGGCCTTGATTTCCTTAATAGTGGACAGAAAATATATCTCTTTTTTTTAATTGGCCAGGGTTTTGACCAGAAGGACAACAGGGGGCTACCAATAGCTTGTTGGCCATAGCTTGCAATTTTCATTCGTCAAAAATTCAATGAATAATTTTTTGGCCCTATTGAGATTTCAAGAGACTCAAATAAGAACCACATAGAGGACCAATCTTTGAGATTCTGTGTATTTGGTATTTGAGTACTGAAACTCCTGGCCAACTGGCAAGGCATTGAGCTCTTCTAACAAGTTATAGGGTGGGAATTATTTCTCTTCTCACCCATCTGCTCTAGAAGCCATAGCTCATATTTAGAAGTAGCATTACTTACAGTGAGGAAAAAAAAGATCATCAGCAGAAATAAAAAAGAGTCATAGACTATAATGACATAATAGCAAACACACCAACAATAATGAGGACAGATCACTTTCAATTATTCATGCAAAAGTTCTGATTTTATGTTATTTTCACCTGGGATAATCAGGCTATAGAGCTTCCTATAATACCTTTTGGAAAAAAAAAAGAGGGCACTTACTTAAATGATAAGTGAGAATGTTTCTCTGTGAAGGAAGAGCAATGGCCCTTTTCTAAGTACTTAGCAGAGACAAAGAAGAGTTGAGCTTGAAAAGGGAATTCACCATAAATAGTCAAAGAAGGAAAGAGCCTAGAAGGATAGGGAAAAGCTTACAATGATTAGAAATACTTTCTTTAATTTTCTTTCATTTAGCTGTGAGCATCTAAGGAAATCAACACATTTTCTTAGTTGGCTACATTCCTTAAAAAGGTAGAGCCCTAGCCTGGCATAGTAGCACACACCTCTAGTCCCAGAACTGAAGAGGCAGGGGCAGGAGGATTATTGTGAGTTTGTGGCCAGTCTAGGCTACATAGTGAGACCCTGTCAAAAAAAAAAAAAAAAAAAAAAAAAAAAAAGGAAGCTTCCTCTGCATATAACAAAGAGGAATCTCCTTTTAACCTCTGCTGTTACTGGATTTGCAGATGATAAACCTCTGTGGCTCAGCCTAGTTCAACTGGGAGAGTTAACAAATGGAAGGTCGCATCTCACAATAAGGCAGAATTTTTTCCTTTTGTTTTTGCAGTACTTGGACATTGAATCTCAGGCCTCATGCTTGCAAGGTTTGGACAAGTGCTGTACCACTGAGCTTCAAGCCTAGCCCATTTTTTTAAATTATTTTTTATTTTGAGACACGGTCTTGCTAAATTATGCAGGCTGCCTCTGGTCTTGAACCTGTGATCCTCCTGCCTCTGCCTGCCAAGTTGCTAGGATTAAAGATGTGAACCACCATGCCTGGCCCAGAATTTTTTAAGAAAACAATGAAAACCAGATCAATCAATGTTATTTTTAGGAATAGTCTTACCTTGTAGTGTTGGTGTTAGGTGCCCTTGAGTTGGGTCTGACTCATAGCAACCTTCATTGGGTTTTCAATGGCTAATATTTTGGGGATTACTTCAGTAGTGGATTGCCACATCCTTCTCCCATTTTTGTAATGCTAGGGATTGAACCCAAGTCCTCAGAGAGTACAGAGCAGTGCTCTACCAACTGAGCTAAACCCCAGCCAGGTCTTACCTTAGGAATCATAAATATATTATATTGAATTATTGCCTTAAAATATTAATGTTTTGGGTAACACAATGATATAATGAAAGATACAGCTTTGAAATTATTGGTATATATGTTTTCACGTTAAAATTATCTTCATCGAGTTGTTGAATCCTTTGTCTATTGTGGGCTTCTTTCACATACGGAATCTATGTGTTTTACCTCTCAGAGAAAAGGATACTCATCAACTTCTAAACCCATGGCCTTGAAGAAGAGGAAGAAAACTACATCCATGAAAAATAATCTTGTTTTAAAGAGATTCTTAACGGTGTATATACTCATACATTTGGCCTCTACTCTCAAGTCATTTAATCTGTGAAGAGTTTCTTTTATTAATTGAGATGCTCCAAAATGTTGCCTTTTGAACATATGAGTCACTCTTTAATACCAAGTTAAAATGTCACCTCTTCTGAAGTGTCCCCACTCACAAAATGAATTGATATCTCTCCCTGGCTCCAGCTTCCCTTTTTCTGTAACACTATAGTAGAGTTATTAGGAATGTGTGTGGAAGACTGGCTTTCACTGGAGGAGTCAGGGAGGGCTTTAGGGATGATGCACAAGCCTTATCTAGAAGGAAGTGTGGTTTTCCAGGTGAAAAAAGAACACACTTTCAAAATTCATTGTTCATTAGCCTTCACATGCACAAAGAATCCCACCAAAGTATCTTCAGTAAGTATCTGGCACTTGCGAGTGGTTGATATTTGTTGGTGGGCTTGTGATTAAATGAGTGCTCAGCGGAGATGGACATGTTCCTCTCTCATTCAGTCCTTTAAATAGGCTCCATTCCTTCTATGTAGGTACTTCATAAGTATTAGAAAGTCTCTGTGGTTCTGGAAGTGTCGAGTAACTTTAATGATACCCTCTCTGCTCTACCCAGATGTTTTCAGTGAGAGATTTTATTTCTATGGAGAGACAATACTCCAAGCCTTCTGAAATGTGTTGCTAAAAACATTAGGATTCAACATATGATGACTATTCAAATAACTTGGCATTATTAAGGTAATTATTACCATGCTTTAAAATGTCATGTTAAAAAGTAATATGTATGATTTTGCGAGGGGTGGTGATACCTGAAACCCCAGAACTTGGAGGGAGGCTGAGCCAGGAGTATTGAGTTTGATGCCAGCCTGGACTGTGAAGTACACTTCAGGCCAGCCTTGTCCACATATCAAGACCCTGTCTCAAAACTAAAACCAAAAACCAAACCAACCAAACAAAAAATCATGTATACCCTTATACTTACATGGTTTTTGCATTGGGGTTTGACTTGATGAGTTTCAGAGAAAAACAGCAAGATCACTTACTTTGAATTTCACCATCATACAAATGACAGGAGAATGATTTTAGCATTTCTCACTGTGGCTGAATATCATGGTAATAGGCACTTTCCCACAGTTGTATGCCATGACTATTTTATAGGAAACATGTAAATACGTTGTTTTGTGGGTCTTAACTCTAATAAATACACTCCCTTCAACCGAAGACATTATTGGAGATGGTTAAAAAATTTTTTTGGTTGGTTTTGTGTTGTTGTCTTTCCTTTGTTCTTGATGTAATCATTAAAATATATTTTCACGTAGTCTCTTGATCATTTTTCTATTGCTGAGAAAACACTCTTACTTTCTGAAACACAAAAAACAAGTCAGAAAAGTGAGAAATCTTCCTTAGGTAACCTCAGAACAGAGGAACTTTGTGCATTATGCAGCCGAGGCCATGCCAAAATGCAATTTGGAGGGTGTCCAGCCCTTCATTGGAAAGTAATGGTTTTCACTGAACTGAGTTATGACCAGCTGTTTACAGACAGTCTGTGACATACTGATAGAGCAGAACACCGTATGTTGCTTTCCAAATCAAATGATACAAGAAGTGTGACAGAGTGGAGAAACATCTGTCATTAGCAATTTTCAGCACGCTTCACTAATTCTGGACAAAATACGAGTAATGAACTTACCGCAGGAAACTTCAAATACTACCACTGCTGAAACAAGGATATAAACAGCGAGTCCTCCTAATGGCTTCTAATTTAATTCATTTGCAGTAAGAAACAAACAAAGTGGGTTATTTGTTTTTGATCATAGGGTAGTAAATACTAATGCTGATCACAAGTGCTTATTTTAACCAAAGAATAGAGTTTAGGGAATATAACTTTATTCAAGTTCAGAAAGGAAGCTTTATTCCTTCTTCAATTGTTACAGACAGTGTGGTTTTGTTTTTGTTTTTATACACAGGAGAGTTGGAGAATGTACCCTAACAAGGATGAGATCTTCCTTGAGTTGTGTCTAAGAGTGATTCCCTGAGCTCACGAGGGCTAGTATTCTTACCGTTTATTGGACCCATGGTGATAGTTACATAATATTAAATGTTCCTAGTCTTCCTACTAAGAGGATTACATGGAAGAATGTGCTAGGTCTCTCTCAAGCTGCTTTCCCCCTACCATTTCTCATCTTGCCTTTTTTTTTTTCCTGGCTGATAATTTTCATTTCGCGGTCCCACAAATTTTCACAGTTCTGTAACGAGCGCATGGTCCTCATACAGCATCCACATGGTTCTCTACTGGTCGACGTCACACTGTTTATGAGATCTCAGAGCCAAACCATGTGAAGGCTACAATCTGTGAGCATTTTTCTTTTGTATCTTTGCAATCAATTGAGCTATTAAGCCATTAACATTCAAGGCCTACTCAGCTCAGCTTATGCCGAATTAGCGCCAACACGGCAAAATTCCTAAATGGATGGGCTTGAGTTTGATTCTAGAAGAAAGAAAGAAAGAAAAGAAAGAAAGAAAGAAAGAAAGAAAGGAGGGAAGAAAGAAAGAAAGGTTAGGGTTCTTTATCTAAAATTTCAACTAATGTTCAGAAAAAATGGTAATGTAAATTGCAGACATGAGATCTTGCCCAATCTATTGGTGTCCTACCGATGGGACCTGCTTTGGACTGTATCCCAGAACAAAAAGACTGAACGCCATTCGGAACTGATGACTGTAAAATGAGTGTAGGAGGTCTTTGAGGAGCTTCCTAATTACAAAATTATTCATGATAAAATGGCACTACTCTCAAATTCCCAGTTTCTTGTAAATTTTAGTATTCTACCACATAAAAATGGTTTGTAGCTTTTTAGCACCTTAGATAAACCAGATCTAGCTGAGGAATGTTGTGGGGAAATCATCTCCAAATACCTTTAAATCTTTCACTCTTCCTCTTCTTCTTCTTTTTCTTTTTTCTTTCTTTTCTTTTTTTTAAAGAGAATACTATTCCTACTGATTTATCTACCTTTTTTTTAAAAAAGCAATCGTTAAATTATTTTATGGTTCAGAAGAAATATTCCAAGATATGCAAATGCTCAATTCTTCCCGTTTTTATAGACATCTGTATTGAAAAACAAAACAAAGTGAAAATATAGATGCCATTGAAACCCATCATTACGTTTGTGATCTAGATAATAAAGTAAGCAGACCCGAGCAATTCGCTAACACTAACGCTATTCTTTACATAAACAGTAAATGTTTAGATTTTCCTGTTCACTGACTAACAGCACACATATCATAAACACTAAGCTGTTATAGTACGTTTCGTGTGTTGATTCACTTTAACAGTTGTTAGTGTGAAGACAGGAAAAGAAAAGTGGGTGTAATGAGACCATGTGCAGTATGCTGTGAAAACAGAGGCCCTTATTTGGCATAATGGGTTGCACCATAAGGGCCATAAAATTGTGCATGTGTTAGTATCATTTTAATTATTACGGGTGCCACATGTTAAGCAGAATAGCGGAACTACTAAAACAGCTTCAAAATCCTTACTGCTGATCGCTGCATTTAATTACAAATAGGAACATTTGGAGATAGGTCACCATAAAACCCTTCTGTTGTCAAATGAGCTCAAATCTGATTTTTGTAATTATGTTTTTATACCACAGATCCTGTTGAATAACTATAGGGAATAAAATTTTAATAAGTGCTGATTAAATGTAGGTACATCTTCCTTCCTAAGAATATTTATGAACCCTCATCACACTTAAATCAAGGTATCATCACTATTTTCCTGTGGACAGTGCTTTGATCATTCAACCTTAATGCAAATAAGCTGAATAAATTTATGTGCCATGAAATATTGTTTTTTTTCCATTGGAGCATAAAAGCTCTGGATTTCAATTATTCATTCTGTTTGTGAGCACTGTGCACTGTACTGTAATTCTCTAGAACTCCAGTGTTTTTGTTACCCTACTACATGTCAAACTCCATGGGGATCATATTATTAACTTTCCTAACACAGGGTTTTATTGAGGGTAGGAAGATGACGACTTATGTAATCTTTTGTCCTTTACTAGAATAAATATGCTTAGAGATGATAAGTTCACTTTTCAAAATTGCTTTTCTTGGGAATTATTTGTCTATTTATTTATTTATTGGTAACTTGGTCTGTAAACATCATGAATGCATTGTGTCTACCAAGAGAGATGGTACTTTGGGGTGCTTCGTGTGTGTTGTTTCTCTGTCTTGTGAAACATATTTTTGAAACCTTCCATAATGGTTAGGCCTCCTAGCTCTTTTGAACATGAATTTATCACTGTGCTGCCACCAGAGATGAGAAATGTCTGCTTTACCAAAAAAAAAAAGAATTACTCACATGTAATGGTACATGGAAGTCAAGAATTAATACAAGGAAATGGGTTAAACACAGAGCTGTTGTTGTTGTTAGTTGCTGTTGAGTTGTGTCCGACTCATAGCAACCTCACAGCATTTTCAATAACTGATTGTTTCGGGATAACCTCATGGATTGCCATGTCCTTTTCCCATTTTTGTGGTATTGGGAACTTAACCCATGACCTCAGAGACTGCAGAGCGGCATTCTACCAACTGAGTTAAATCCCAGCCCAGATACAGATCTAGCATATATTTAAATTGACATGTGTTCCTATTGGTATGTGATCTTACAGATATTAGCAGGTATGCTTATATACTATCCATATAGATACATAAATTTGTGGTTTTTGTAATTACAGAAGCATAAAATACCTCTTACTCTATAAAACAGAGAAATTTGATGCTTTTAATCAGTAATGTTCCTTTATGGTATTCACATTCTCCTGTATATTGTTGGAGAGGCTGCTCATTGAACTGGGAGAATGGAATCTATTTTTCCAAGATCTGTTTGCAAAATACTTCAGATTATGTGTCATTAAGCACTTAACCTACATGTTTTAGATAGTTGCTTTAATCTCTAAGTAACTCTACAATGTAGTTATCCAAAGAACAGTACGTGTGCTCCAATTCACATCTCTACAACCACTGTTTCAGATAAGAGATAAGGGGGTGCTTCAGTAAAAAACTTGAAGATTCCTGTACCACTGAGACAGATGCCATCCTGCAGGCAGGGGTACATCACCTCTGATGTATTGTTCTGATCCTATACCCAGAGATTGGCTTTAAGGATGTAAAGCTCAGACAGTAGAGCAAATAATGCTTCTCTTTGAGGTAAAAATATAATACATATATGTGGTCCTGAGGATTTGGGGCATTTCCCACTTAGAATTTGCTACTTCCCCAATGCTGTCTATCATTTGAATCTGTCATGTCATAGTAAGGGTCATCTTGAAGAGATGAGGGAGAAGGGCTCAACCAGGGCTAAAGGCAGAGTTCTGCTTCTATCATTTGAGAGCACCTTTTGACAGTACTAATTAGTTTTTTCAGCTCAGTTCAGTTCTGATAAAAAGAGTAGATGTCTCCAAAACTCAGGTGTCAATTCAGCAACTGTTTTGAACCTTGGGAGTGATCCACTGGAGGTGGTTGCTCAGTGTTAGTGGGTATTATGTCCTTCATGGGCAAATTAATTAATTGTGAAAAAACCTGAGAATAAATGAAATCATTCACGAGGACAGATCAGGAGAAAAACCTCTACATATACAAAGACCATTTACCAGGAGAAATGTTTTACACAGTAATTCTATTAATTTATGCTTTTCTAACATAGGAGCATGTTTTATAATAAATGAAAATAAAAGAAAGGCAAGCAGAAATGAACAACAGATGGTGGAGAAGGAATTTCTCATTTCCCAAATTATTGATGCCTTCTTTTTTTTTTCTTTTTTTTTTTGGCGGTACTGGGGGTTGGACACAGGGCCTTGTGCTTGCATGTTCTGCAAGTGCTGGATCACTGAGCTGCACCCCCAGCTCATTTTTTTACTTTTTGAGACAGGTTTTCGCTAAATTACTCAGACTGCCTCTGGTCTCCAACTTGCGATCCTCCTGCCTCTGCCTCCCGAGCGGTTGGGATTACAGGCATGCGCCACCGCGCCTGGCTCCATGCCTTCTTTTCTAAATGTATAATGTTCAGCTTTTAGTAAAGATTGATCACAAAGTTTGTTTTAAACAATTTTGCAAAACAATCCGGAAATTTTAGTCGATAGATACTTATCGAGAACCTTCCTTTGCTGAACACTACGTAGGGTGGGGTGCAGCACAGAGCAGCTGAGGCTGGGACCCTGTTTTCTGTGAGCCTCCTGAGGGACTGCTGGGTATTCCTAGCCATCATGATTTTTCCATGTTAGTATTTGGAAATAATTCTTTTGCTTATACAAGAAGGGTTTAAGTTAACTTCTTAACTCCTTTTTGGTTCTGAATTCTTTTCATTCCTTTGCACTGTGGGTTGTGTGTGGTGCTGCAGACACAGATGATTAGCCCTTGGGATGATTAGTCTACCTTCAGGGAGCCTGTGTCTACCTGAAGAGACAGGACATAGGCCAAAAACCATACATTCATCCCAGAAAGTCTCTGTTAAATCAAAATGATGTGACAATGGCTCTAGCTTTTAAAATAAAATGTAGTCATGCTTACTTTCTGCTCTGATGGCTAAGAAATATCATGAGTATCAGTGTAGATCAACAGTCCAGAAACGAGGACCAGCTGGTGCCACCCTCTCTCTCTGCCTCACCTACTTAGAGTCCTCAAATATTTTCACTGGAAATTCTTCTTTATGTCTCTTTTGAGAAAAATGTTCATTCCTACCACAGGACTGAGACCAGTGTTGGTAATTTTTATAAATTTATTTATTTTTTGCAATGCTGGGCTTTGAACTCAGGGCTTCATGCATGTTTCACAAGCCCTCTACCAACTGAGCACCCCTGGCCCATATTTTACTTTTTATTTTGAGACAGGGTCTCACCAAGTTATTCAGGCTACCGCTGGCCTTAAACTTGTGATCCTCCTGCCTCTATCTCCTAAGTTGCTGGGGTTATAGGAGTGTGCCACTCAGCCCAGCCAGCATTGATAATTTTAAGAGAACATTACTATTCTCTTCATGTCCTTGGAGTCCACAGATGAAAAAGTGCCAGAGAAGACTCTGCTTAGTAGAATCATTTATTTCCTAAAATACTCTATGCCTCCTACTATGCCTCATGGGAAGATTTTGTTTACATTTTATTGTTTTATTGGGGGACATAACTATGGGTGAACTTGGTCAAAAAGTTTACTAGCCAATTGATAGCTTGTCTTAGACATCTGCTACTTCCTGACTGCTGACTGTGCCAGAGGCTAGCCATGCTACTGGGAAGTGACAGCTAAACAGCATCATGGTTTCTGGTTGGCTTTCCAGCCTGATGTTCTGGATTTTGAAAATCTTTTACAGATAGAACAGTTCACATGCTGAGATTTTACAAAGATTTTAAACATTATAAATTAGATGATAACCACTTCATGCAATATCTCAAAAGTTTGGACTGTCATGAAATTTAATTGTTTTCCGTTCTAAGGGAAAATTCAGTTCCCTTTTTCTTAAATGGTTCTCTTAAGGGTACACATGGTGGTCACTGCATTTTCATTTTCCCGAGACATGAGGTATTTTAAAACATTTTCCTAAGCTAAGCTGGAAAAAAAAAAAAAGCCTGCCATTTTTTTTTTTTTTTGAGAAATTTGACAGGAAAAATTGCTAGAAGCCAGCATTTCTTATAGTGGTTGTATTTTGAGGCATATTGTATTCAACTGGTTGACCACAAATTTCCCAAGGCTCATATTTCCATATTTCATTTCTTAAAATTTCTGTGCAAATTCTAAATTAAAAGTAAAACTCCTCTCATCAACATTTGACTTTAATAATTATTTAAAAGTTTGATGGTGAACATAAGCAAATGATAGACAAGGATATTTATATTATGTGTACATATAATGTGTATGTATGTATGCTGTTGTTAGGTGCCATCAAGTTGATGTTGAACTCATAGCAACCCTACCTATGACAGGCGAAACACTATTGTCAGTGCATCTCTGCTATTTGTAGGGTTTTCAATGGAGGACTGGTTTTTGGAAGTGGGTTGCCAGGTCCTTCTCCCAAGCATACAGCACCTGGTGTTCCCAGATGGTCTCCCATCCAAGTACTAACCAGGCTCAATCCTGCTTGGTTTCTGAGATCTGATGGGATTGGATGCCACAGTGTTACGGCTGCAGGCTTAATGTATATGTATATATCCCTAATATAAACATATACATTTAAGAGATGAATATCGAATATACCACGGAATGCCAAAAGAACGAACCAATCTGTCCTAGATATGCAATCAGAATGCTCCTTGGAAGCAAGGGTGGCTAGACTGTATCTTAGGTATTTTGAACATGTTGTCAGGAGGGATCAATCCCTGGAGAAGGACATCATGCTTGGGAGAGTGGTGGGTCAGCGAAAAAAAGGAATACCCTCAACAAGATAGATTGATACAGTGACTGTAACAATGGGCTTAAACATAAAAAACCTGTATGCCTAGCACAGTATTGGGGAGTGTTTTGTTCTTTTTGCATAAGGTTACTATGAATCAAACCCTACTAGACAACAACAAATGTACATATAAATGTATATTAATAAGTATATATAACTGTATAATAAACATGTATATATATAAGTGTATGTTATACAGTATGCACATATAAGCATATATGTTTCTATGTTTGTAAAAACACAGAATTCTTTTAGTCTCATAAGACTTACATAAAAACATCTTATAAGTTTGGGAGGTGTATTTATGACAATTGATATTAAACAGAATAAAACTTACTCAGAACTTTATTTGATTTTCTCTCTAGGGATCATTAAGGAGAGGGGCAAATGTAAAGGAATCAAACTTATATTGGAGATTTTTGAAATAACTTCTAGAAGCTATGTCGGTGTAGCTTTGGAATGAACACCTATGGTGGTGAGGGGTCTCCTTGATGAATTTGCTTTTGCCTGGCTCCTTTTTCTCACCTTTGCCTTTGTGCATTCCCATACCCTGTACCTTATTCTATTGTTACTCTTATTTCTCTGACTCCCACGTAGTGTGTGACAGCCCACTTTTCTGTCATGGCTAGCAGAATGGCACTCACATGTCCTTCCTCCAGGCCTGAGTCTTTTCTTCTTTCTACCCCTGTGGGTGTATGATGTACAGTCGATGGGAATCACTCTGTCACATCTGTTGAGTTGAACTGAGTTCCAGCTGTTGAACTAGATCGACATTAACTGAAAGAATGAAGTGAGCTGCTTTCTGCTTAATTGAACTTTCCAGTTAACTAAAAATTAATGAGAAGTTTGGTGTGTATATTTCAGTCCTTGTTAAGAAACATTCTTTGTGAATTAGGGAGAATATAATTAACAAGGCAGCTCTTCTACTGAGCTTGAGAGAGTTCTCCTGAGGTCCCAGCTTTTCCTATCTTCAGTCTGATATATTTCAGGAGGAATCAACAATTACGTGTTGAGGGAAAGAGTTGGTTATTTTATTTATTCCTATACCAATACTTATCAGATGCCTACATTTTGCTGGATTTTAAATAAAAATAATGGTTAAAATTATTTATGGGTCATTCTCAAAGAGAAATATCCATTCATTAAAACTACATCCATGCCGAGTTCCCAATTGCTTCAGCATCATAATAACTGTGGCTCAAAATAAAGATTTAGATTTTTGACCAGAAATGCTTATATTAAAGAAGATGTATGTAGGACGTGTCCTGAGGACAGGGACCTCAGATGCTGAATTCATACATTATTCTTCAGCAAAAAGAATGCCAATGAGGATCAGGAATCCAGACATGCTTCAGAGATATAGAAGTATTAAATAGGCACCCAATGTGAATATACTTGCATGTGTGTTGGATTTTTTTAATTATTAAAAATTACTATGAACTCAAAAGATGTTCAGGCTCCAATTTAATTTTGCTGTCCTCCACGCCTCCCCAAACCTTCATATTGTTTGACAGTATGTTGCATGACTGTTGCCGGTAAGTGTGAAAAGTCAGGATGAGGGTTCACAGCAGGTTGACGGCCTGGAGATGAGAAGTCTGTCTGAGGACATTTCAAAGTTGTAAAGGTATTATTCTCACATGGAGCTATTTCTCAGTGGGTGTGAACAACAGCTACTCAGCAAGCTGGTGTAGTGTGAAATAGAGTTTCCTGAAAAATGATGTGCAGACATATGCAGAAAGCCACATGCTTAGTACATGCACAGACTGTGTGCCTAACTTCCAAGGGCTGGAATATTTGCCCCTGAGATGAGCTGGAGATACAAAAGTCCCGATTGTAGGTAGTTTAGGAAGAGCCACAACTTGGAATTAACACTGTACCATTGGGTTGAAGGTGGACACATTGAGGGATGAAAAGTGAGTGGTGCAGTTACATCAGAGAAGGCGGGGAGGTTGATGGAATAGGATGCACCTGGTCTTACACTAGACAGCACCAATCTTTCTACCTAATGCTGGAAGACTTACCTCTGCTATGAAAACAATCTTGTTTGTTTTGCAGTATATTATGTCACCATTTTGGGGTCCTGAGCAGCTTCTGTGGATCTCCACTGTTAAATGAAGGGACTTACATGCAGAGGTACCCCATACCTGCAGTAGTGTATATCTGCTGAGGAAGTGTCCAAGTTCATCCATATCCCTGGATCCAGAATGATATTTATGCATTAGATTTGTTTGGACCTTTCCTTTAAAAAGCAGCTTGAGTGTGACATACAGATCTTTACATGAATATTTTTCTCAGCTGCATGGTTCTCCTCATGGCTTCAGTTAATTGCACAGTCAGGAAAGAGGACCAGTTAAGAGAGTGAATAGCACGATGTGGCTAAGACAGACAGCAGACCTGAAATCAAATGGGGGAATGGAGGAAAAAAGTATGTGTATTTATGTACGTATTTATTTTACCCCAAAAAGAGGATTTGAAGTGGCTTACAAAAAAAAAAAAAAAAAAAAAAAAAAAAAAAAAAAAAAAAAAAAAAAAAAAAAAAAAAAAAAAAAAAAAAAAAAAAAAAAAAAAAAAAAAAAAAAAAAAAAAAGTATACTTGCTGTAAGGCCTAAGAAAATATAAACAGAAAATAAAAATTTTGAAAAGGAGAAAGTCTCAAATATGCTAACTAAGAGGGTTAATGAGAATAAGAATTAGTCATTTCACTACACAGATGGAGGTTTACTTATGTGGCTTGTTTGGCAGGTGTGCTGACTCTGTGGTGTTAATCTCCAGGTTCAGCGTGTGGGAGGCCCTAGCGAATTCTTTCCTTCAGTCAGAAAAAACCCAAATAAAGAGCTGTCACTTGCTGTGAATCCTAAGACTGGACAGGCTGGGGGTCAGATACTGCTCCACATGGCAGAGTTGTTAGTGGCTATTCTGCGAAGTTTGGTGGTCATGCAACCAGGAGGTGGACCAGAAAAACATATACCATAGCAAACTGGTTTCCATTCTTATTGGCATTAATTTATTTTTTAAAAAATAGCTTTTAAATTATTGAAGTAACACATCTTGCATAATTCCAAGTAAAAGTTGAAAGATGAAAATAAAGATCGCCCATTATCCAATTACTCAGCAACAATCCTGTTATTTTAGGGAGTGAATTCTTTTATAGTCTGCTCTGCTCATACATATAAGCCTAGGGACCTCCTTGACTCTTTACTTTCTCCCACACCCTATATCTAATATGGTAAAAATCCTGCTTTCTTGACCTTAACCATTTATAGCCGATCAGCACTTTACCCCACTTAGGCTCCTGATAGCACCTGCTCTGAGCCATCACCAGCCCTCCTCTGGTGTATCATCGCTTCCTCCCACAATCCCGCTATAGTCTCTCTTCAACACAGCCCCAGAATGTTCTTTTGAAGATGCGAGTCAAAATCTCCAGTGATTTTCTAATTCACATCAAGTGAAAAAAAAATCAAATCTTATGTTATCATAACCTACAATGTCCTTCACTATCTGGGCTAACCTGAGCCTCCTCACAAGGTATACATAATGTTTTAATTATTGGGTAAAACAGTATTCCATTTAACAATTGTACCATATTTAAGTTAACTGACCACCTACAGGTTGATGCTGTTGCTTCTAATTATTCCTCTTTATAAATACAGTTGAAATAAATGTGTTGGTATGTATGTGATTTCACAGTTATGCAATTTTGCTTTCATGGTAATCATTTTACTGAATTTTCTCTGCAGAAGGGGTGTACCAATTACACTGCCACTGGGCTACTCCTTCCCAAACCAGGCTCTGGTTCCAGTTACCATTCAACTTTTGCTGAGGCCATTGCATACTAGGCAAGCCATGGCATTTTGCATCCCAGTTCCTATTTTGATGGTGGTGAGATTTTGAACTACTGTTGGCACTGAATTCAGTGCCAGTCTTCTTGCTTTGCCTTGTCAAATTGGACAGGGAGACGGCTGTCTTGCAAAAGTGGAACTGTCACTAATTGGCCACAGAGGAAAGATTCAAAATCTTGCCAAAAGTCTCCTGCCTTCTAAGGGAATAAAATCCTTCTTATAACTTTCCCCTCTCATTAAAAAGAAACAAACTCAATATGAAAAGCACTTTGTAACCTACAAAGCACTTCATGAATGTAAGGTGTTGCTGTTGTCCCGGTTAAGGTGTTGCTGTTGGGGCCACTGGGGGCGAAGTGGTGTTGGTGGGTTTGCTGAACGCTGGGATAAAGGAGGCTTGTCTGCACAGGCTTTCTTTTTTCACCAGTTTGTTATGTCCTGTTAAGGAATGTCATGGAAGAAGCACAGTAAATAACTTTTGACTTCACTTTGGCTTTTTCATTTAGATTAAAGCCGAGTACTTCAGGTGCAGTCCACATACAAAATGAGTGCTCTGTAAAATGTTTTGTCACTTGTAATGTTTGGAAATCAAGTTGGTTTTCTTTATTATGACAAAATGAATTTAGCAAGTGTTAACTATTGCGTTCTACCAAGAAAGATAACTCCCTATTTTTGCCCACTAAATGGACATTGTAGAAAACATTAATGTGCTATAAAAAGGAGAGTTAAATCATTAATCCTTTTTCCAAAGTAGCATATATTCCAAGGCATCTTTTTATTAAAAAATTACATATGATTTATAAAAATCAAGGCAGATAATACTTTCCTGAACATTTCAGAGAGCTGGATTTTAACAAATTTATTTCTACTTAAATTTAAAAGAATGCAAATATGTTTACAAGTCTAGAAATATGTACATTGGAGTTTAAAATGTGATTGAATAAATTTTCAGGAGCTAAACCACTTATTTTTAGAATGTAAAGTATGTTTTAATTTTAGATCTTCCTAAAATGAATCGAAAAAGACATGCTGCCTTCTATAAGATGTCAGAGTTTAGGGAAATAGTTAATCTTTGAATTATTCACTGACACAAATGATTTCTATTAGCATATAAATTCCTTGCTTTTGTCTTATATTAAGTGATTTTTTTATAATAATTCTAACTTTAACACTGAATATCTCTTGGTTGTACCTACTGTGGCATCAAGCTTACCCACTCCATGCTTCTAAACTTCCTGATGATCAAAACTGGAAAAAGAAGGGGAGCAAAATATATGTGAAAAATATTTACAGAATAAACCATGGCATTTGTTCTGGGTTAATATGTACACCTAGTCCAATATTTGTGATTTAAATAACATGCAAAATTACCAAAGATCCCACTCCCCATTGCTCTATCTGGAAGCTTTGCATGCAATCAGAAACAATCTTAATTTGGAGATTTAAAAAAGTTAAAGGACTAGATTGAAATTTTAGATTCAAGTTAAACTTGACTTTTGTTTCATTTCATGAACTTTTAGAGAGTGAAAGAAGTTTAAAATAAACTATTTATGTATTTATTTTATTTATTCATCTATTTATTGTTAAACAAGCCCACATCTTGGTTAAATCCTACTATCCATTTCTTCCCACTTGGACCCATAGGAGCTGAAAATTGATGGAGGAAATTCTACCATCAGAATAGCTGAAATTGCCTCAACTTAATGACTAGAGAACCTAACTAGGCACTCAGAACTGTCAGACATCATACTTCCCAACAACAGCAACAAAGCAATGACCTACCTCTTGCCAAAGGCAATATTCAATTCTCTCTTATGTACTCAACAGCAGATGTTTGCTCTCTGTTCTTCAAACATATTCTTTTCCAGCTCTGGGACACCACATGTCTACTTTTTTTTTTTTTTTTAACTTTCTTCCATCCCACTTTCCTTCCATCTATCTTCTAGATCTCCATATTGGTATTCTCTAGTATTTTCTCCTTAGCTCTTTTATTTTCTCTGCATCCACTAGTTTTCTAGGCAAATTCATTTAATTCCCAGGCTTTTTCTATTTTATGGTCTCCAGCTTTGTAAGACTCTGAGATTCATCTCTCCCTTGAGCTCTAGACTTGCGTATTCCACTGGCTGCTTTACATCTTTCTTCAGAAATGTCTCTTCCTCCCACTGAGGCTTTATTGTATCCTGGATCTCCCAGTCACTGCCTGCACTCTCACCTTATTTTATTTCATCATGGCACTTCTGTGTAGTATCTTAAGTTAGTGTTTGTTCATGTTTCTTGTCTGTCTTCTTTACCCTTCTACTAGAAATAAGGGGAAGAGGGTAAAACGTTTTGCTTACCACTGCATTATCAAAGTTTAAAGTGGGTAAGAACACTGCAACATAACTGTGGCTATTCCATCTCCTGATTTGACAAATTGAAAAACTAAGATCAAGAGAAGTAAAATAACTTGCTTAAGGTTGTAGAAATTTAGTAAACGAGCTGCTATGCAAATACATAAGGAAATCTTTGAGTTCTAATAGAATAGAGTTATGTGCAAAATGCTGTGGGAACAAGGGTGGAGGAGGCATTGCTGGACCTGGGCAGGGCAGGAAATGTGTATTGATGATGACCTCAGGAAGAAAGATTCTACCAGCTGTCACAAGCTTGATAAGCATGTTCCAGGCAGAAGATACAGCCTGTGCAAAGGCACAGTGTAGGAAGGCAGGCAGATCCTAGAAAAATGCCAGGTACTATGTGGATTTTTACCTCAGAGAGTGTTCTGTTCAGAGCTGTATTGTATGAATATATATTTTGTGCCTGGGAACAGTTTTTTGAGATGCCAAAGGCTTGAAAGTCTTGTGAACTTTATTCTTATGTGTGATGACAGGAAGTTTTAGAGGCTTCTCAGACTGTATTGATGACATTCTAGGTGTGGCAGAGAAAACTACATGGTCTTGTTAGCTGAGTGGGAAGAGGGCTCTGTCTTCCTCATAGACGTGCACCTCCAGTTGGTGTAAATAGTATATCCAACCACTTGGGGATCTCTCTGGAGAGAGGCAAGGAACTACTGCGTCTTCCGTGGAGGATGGTATTTCAAAGGCAGGGCTACCAAAGTGGAAAGAGTTGGAAAGTCCTGCTGGATTGTCCAAGGGCAATTTTGGTCTGGGTCGGACCCTGCTGATCACTTACAGTTATCCCTTGGTATCTGTGGGAGATTGGTTCTAGGATGTTCTGTGAATCCAAAGCCCATGGTTATTCAATTCCCTGACCTGAGATGGTGAAGTATTTGCGAGTAACCCACATTATCCTTCTGTGTACTTTAAATCATTTCTAGGTCATTTATAATATCTCATACAGTGTAACTGCGGTGTGAATAGTTGTTATCGTGTATTATTAAGGGTATTATGACAAGAAAAAGTCTATGCATATTCAGCACAGATACAATTTTATTTCCTGACAATTTTCAACCCACTTTTCATTGACTCCTCACATGTGGGACCCACAGATACAATGGGGGTGGAGAGGGGGTACTAACTCCCTCTCTGTGTAACTTAGTGCTCACATGTTTGTCCAGGAAAATTTGAAAGGAACTCACAAAGACATGTTCTCAGGATGGCAGCATTTGTCTAAGTGCTCTGGTGGAAGTCAAGAGAGGTTCCTTTTTTTTTTTTTTTTTTTTTCTTCTTGGTGACAGGTTCTCAATATGTATCCTAGGCTGGTTGTAACACCCTATGTAGCCCAGGGTACCCTTGCACTCATTCAACCTCAACCTCTTGAGTGTTGGGAGTACAGGTCTGAGCCACTGTGCCCAGCTCCTTTCCTTTTTGATCCAGTGGGCAACTCATTGACTTCTATAACTTGGCTGGCAACCTCTGGCAGGTCTTTTTTTCCAAGAATCTTTTATCATTTAACCTTCCTTAATGAGAGAATGTGTGTAAATTTCCCAGATTTTTACTTTTATAAAATCCAGCCACAGAGCAAATTATTATATCATATGCATTCCTATCTTGGTATATTTTTATTTAAGATAATTTTTCATATGTTTTTTGTTATCTTAATTGTCAAATGTTTTAAAAAATCTTCTGTGAAAATCCTACACAAAGTATCCTTATATCCTACAACATATTTAATTTACTCAAGAACTTAGAGTCTGTGCAGTCAAAAAAGACTTAACTACTCCATAAATTTATACTTTGATTCTGAATATATTTTGGCAAAAAAGGAGAATATGAAATTGGAAGTAATTCTGGCTTCCACACTTGATTTATATTTATTTGTGAACTATGGTTCCATTGGCTAGAATGCTTTGAAAACTGATGCTAATGAGATTTAAGTCCCTCTGAAATGTGATTCTCAGATGCCATCATGTTCTAGAGTGTGATTTTTTCTCATTTTTTTCAATTTTTATTTCTAAAATAATTATTGTTAATCTATTTCTAACAATCCAAAATGTGCTACCAGCTTTAATTCAATAATGCTTTATGACACAGGCAAGAAACAAACACAATTAACCCTTAATTACTATCTTAGAGAAGTGGAACAAAGATCAATAAAGGCCTTATTTATTTATTTACTAATTTATTTATAGTGGTACTTGGGGGTTTAACCTAGGGCTTTGCACATATTGTGGAAGAGCTCTCCTGCTGAGCTACACTCTCAGCCCCTTTTTTGTTTTATCTTGAGACAGAGTCTCACTAGGTTATGCAGGCTGCCTCCAGCCTTGAACTCATGGTTCTCCTGCCTCAGTCTCCCCAGTTGCTAGGATCACAGGCCTGGGCCACCACAACCAGCAATAAAGGACTCTTAAGTAAAATACAATATGTACAAATCTAGCAAGCAAACTTCTGTGGTTTGGATGTTGAATGTCCCACCAGAGGCCCGTGTATTAAAGGCTGATCACCAAGGTGGTGCTTTTGGGAAATAATGAAACCTTTGGGAGGTGAGGCATAGTAGGAGGTTCTTAGGTCAGTAGAGGTATGCCCCAAGAGAGATTTTGGGACCTCACCCGTCATCTTCTTTCTCTTTACTCCAGTTCAAGATGTTATTCTTTCTCCTGAATGTGCTCCTGCCATGATGTGCTATCTTCACCCATGGCCAAATCATTGGAGCTGCCCAATCTTGGACTTGAGCCGCCAAAACTGTGAGCTAAATAAACATTTTTCTCTTTGTAAAATTAGTTACCTCTGGTATTTTTTTGTAGCAACACAAAGCTTACTAATAAACAGATATTACTAGGTGGTTGTAGTAATGTGTCTCACCTTTGATATAGGAAAAGACTGTACGATATTTATATGCCTGTGCTTATGAGATTTTCAGTGGACAAACATTGAAGAGAGTTATTGATTTTGTGTCTTCTGAATCTGTGATAAAAATAACAGATGAAAAGTTTGTCTAAGAAGACAATTTGATATGCTGAGTTTCTATTTGTTTATTCAAGAAATATTTATAAAACATTTGCTAAATCCTTACCCTGTTCTAGGTAATAGGTGTAGAGTAGTAAACTGGCCAATTTTTTAAAAAACCACATTGAGTTTGTGGGTAAGTAGGGCCAATTTTCCTTCCCCCTTCTCTCTTTTCCTTCCTTCCATAATTGTTTGTTCAGCTATTTTTTTTTGCTGGGCATGTAGAATCAAATAGGTATGAGGTCTGTCTAGAACAAACTTCAGTCTTCTCTTATGAATTATCATATTCATTTCCCATCTCACTTTCCTAGGTTATACTCTATTGAGTTATATGTAAATTAAATTACACTTTAAAAATTATATTTTCTGAAGCTAATTTAAGAGTGTAGAATTCTTTCCTTTTTCTTTCAAGAGGACATGTTCAGAACATACAAATAGCAACCCAAATCTAGAACTTATGTGATTATATCTTTTGTTCATAACTACTTAAAATACAAAGCTCTGAGCTGTGAACACTAATGTGAGCCATGATCAGGCCACCCTAACTCCATAAATTACTGAGTTCAGATCTACATGTTAGGGCTTTCATTTTCCTGTCCCTTTTAAGTCTTGTTTGACTTGATATGTTTTGGACAATATACCTCTTTGACATTTAAAGACTCAGAATTGACCACCAACCTCACATTCACTTATAAGAGAGCCAGAATTTGCATCTAGAACAATAAAAATAAAAGGCAAATATGTAAACCCAAGGAAACAATTATCTTCCCATTACAACATTTTATCATCTAGTCCTGTGTAGGTCTGTGTCAACACAGATTGACAAAGTCATAGAATTTTATTAGACAATGTGAAAACTCATTTGCAGATTTTATTGCTGTCCATCATTACTTGGGTTCACAGTCCGGAGGCTCTCCATTGTTTTGAATAACAATTGGGAGCGATGGCTGGCTGTGGCCAGTGCAGAGGTGCAATTTCTCACTGACAGGTGTTCTCTTCTAATTACCTCCATTAGTTCCTCTTTATTGCAGGCCTCTATGTCCTGATTCCTATTCTCTTTACTGAACAGCAAACCAGAACTAACAGCTCTGATATGCAGCGAGACAATCAGCACCCGCCCACCAGGTGCTCTTTTGGTTTGGCGGATGCTGTGGATGGGGCTGTACTTGTCCTGTGGTCTGATGGCTGGCATTGTAATCTGGGTGGGAGTTCAGACTAAAGGGGAAAACATCAAGTAGAAAGTCAAACCTACAGTCTCCCATCAGTGAAAGGTGTTAATGAAAAAAGACACATTTTTAGGGAGAGGGGGCCCTTGAGTTGAGTGCCTAGGAAACCAGACCCACCCTGCCACTCAACAGGAGCAGACTGTAGTTGTGCTAAGGTGCAGATCTGCGGGTTATTTCAAGGTGATGCATTTATTAAGTCATACAGCAGGCATAGCTGTCTCTTGGATCTTTTTCAACATGCAGAAGAAGTTAACAGTATCTGAAGTACGATTTCTACAAAGAATATTATATTTATGTAACATTTTGCATAGTATGTGCTTTTTGCATTGCATACTATTAGTTGACTCTCATTAAAGCTGTAAGAGAGATAGGTATTATTTCTACCTACTTTTCTTTCTTTTTTCCTTGTCTTATTCTTTCCTTTTCCTTTGTGTTAGTCAGATTTTCATCACTATGTCAAATACCTGAAATAACCAACTTATAGAGAAAAGGTTTTTTCGGGCTCATTGTTTTGAAGGTTCCAGTCTGTGACTGGGTAGACTCATTGCTTTTAGACTTCTGGTGGGAGGGCAGCACATCAGGGCAGGAGTGCATGTTGGAGCAAAACTGCTCTTTTCCTGGTTGGGAAACAAGAGAGAGAGAAAGAAGACTGGGATCTCCACAGTGCTCTTCAAGCTCACGCCCCAATATCTTAAACCCTCACACTAGGCCACATGTCTTAAAGGTTTCACTGCCTTTCAGTAGCGCCATAGGCTCGAGGCCAAATTTTTAACACTTGAAACTTTCAGGACTATTCCAGATATAAGCTGTAGCCTCCTTCCTTCTTCCCATTTCTTTTTTCCTTCTCCTTTCTAATAAAAGATAAGAAGAGCTGAGTCCTCTGTCATTTCACTTGCCTGAGACTATACAGCTTTTTTTTTTTTTTTTACATTTTTATTAGTAATTTTTAATGTATAACTTAATGGGTCTCATTGTGACATTTCCATATATGCATTTCGTTGTACATTGCATATGTAACTTCCCCCTTACCCTCTCATGACCCTCCTCTCCCATCCCCACCCTCCCCACCAATGGTCTCCTTTCTACTTGCATGTCTTTTGTGAGAATATTTATCTATGTATGTGCATCCCGATTTTGATATAAATCCAAACTTTTTTCTGTAGTAATCTACTTTTTCACATTCTTAGCAATATTACATGAGTGATCTAGTCTGTTCGTATATTGCCAGCATTTGGTATTATTACTATTTTTTATTTGTAGCTATTCTAGTAGGATTTTTTCTATCTTCCCCTATGTTTCCAACATATGCATGATGTTGCACTATTTACATTGAGATTGACCTCTCCCCCTTAATCCCTCCTCATTGACCCTCCTCTCCCTCCCATCTTCTCCAATCTTTGCTTCCCTCTGCTAGATCCCTTCTTCCTTCTTTCCACTCCTTAAATTGTCCCTTCTACACTAAGTTTAATTGTGCATTTTTTATGTTTCAATTTATGTATAGGATTTTTCCTTCCTTTAAGTTTGATTCAGCACCCACATATGAGTGAGAACATATGGTATTTATTTTGGGGCTTGAGTTCTTTCACTTAAGATGATGTTCTCCAATTCCATCCATTTTGCTGCAAATGACATTATTTCATTTTTCAAAAATTGTTGAGTAGTATTCCATTGTGTATATGTGCCATAATTTTTTTGTCCATCCTTCTGTTGATGGGCATTTTGGTTGATTCCATATCCTTGCTAATGTGAAAAGTGGTGCATTGAATATGGAGATGCAGGTGTCTCTGTGGTATAATGACTTGTCTCCCTTTGGGTATATTTCCAGTAGTGGTATAACTGGGTAGTATGGAAGTTCTATTTTTAGTTTTCTGAGGTATCTCCATGTTGACTTCCAAAGTGGTTGAACCAACTTACAGCCCCACCAACAGTGTAAGAAGGTTCCCTTTTCTCCACAACCTCGACAGCATTTGTTGTTATTTGTCTTACTGATCTTGGACATTCTTACTGGAGAAAGGTAGAATCTTAAGAGTTGTTTTGATTCGCATTTCCCTAATGGTTAGGGATATTGAGCATTTTTTCATGTGTTTTATGGCCTTACGAACTTCTTCATTTGAGAACTGTCTATTCAGTTCCATTGTCCACTTGTATATTGGGTTATTTATTGTCTTGGGAGTTGCTTTTTTGAGTTCTTTGTAAATTCTAGAGATTAGTCCTCTGTCAGATGTATAGGATGTGAAGGTTTTCTCCCATTCAGTGGACTCTTCCTTAACTCTGTTGATTGCTTCCTTTGCTGTACAGAAGCTTTTTAATTTCATGTAATCCCATTTACCTATTCTTGTTGCAATTTCCTGAGTAATTGGAGTTTTATTAAGGAAATGCTTTCCTATGCCTATATGTTGAAGCACTATACAGCTTTGAAGTGAAGAAGCTGCAACTAAAACCTAGCCCTTTGGATTCCAAAAATTATACTTTTTCTCACTATCTCTTGGGTTCTCTTCCACAGGAATGTCCATCAGTGAAATGAGTGACAAGACACATGCAGCGTGCAACCTTCATAAATCTAGACACTCAAGTACCTGTTGTCACACCCATGAAGCAAGAAGGAAGCTGATGGCATTTTTCTTTTCCTGTGAACAAAGACTAAATTTGATCACTCTTGGAAACTCCAATTGCTGTCCTTTTGGTAAAGCTCTACTTCTTGCCCTTTTCTTATCCAAGAGAACCATTTCTTCAGCCATTACCTTGCTTTCTTAGGAAACAGGTCCATGAGAATAACAAGATGAAATCCAAAGGTCTAGAGAATGAAGATCAGATATTAACAAGAGATCAACCATCACAACACATTGCAGTCAAAAGTTTAAAGTGCAGCGTTTGGAGGTGTTTGATATCACCATCAAAATGGAAAATGCCATTTATTCAAAGCACTTGTGGGAGCCAGAGGTGTAAAATTTCATGGATGGGTCCTTGGCACTAGTTTCTCAAGATCATGCCAAAGATAATGCTCATTTTTGGATCAAGAGTCTTAAACTTTGAAATATAAGCACATAGTAAGTTACCATACTATTATATTTTGCTGTTTCTATTATTCTGGATTTTTTTTCCTGTTTGACTTTTGTTGTTGTTGTTGTTGTTGTTTTCTGTGCTAGGGATCTATAAAATCTGGGCAGTACTCTACCAGTGAGCTTCATTCTCAGCCCATTCATGTGCCATTTTAATAAATATCTGAGGCTCTACCATACTGGTAGGGTTTGGGCACGGGAATGTCTGTTTCTCTACCTTTCATTTGTTTAACAAGATCTGGAGTCCTCTTGGCTATTCTAGCCTTGATGCTTTTATGGTTCCAATACCATCCCTTGCAAGGGGTATGGCTAGTTTTTTAGTTTTGTGGGCAAATTAGAGTAGATAGAGATAGCACAGCTGATAGAGTATGCTGCAAGCAGTGTGCCCTCTCTGCAGGTGGCCTTCCTTCCCTTTCTCCTGCGCCCCTTCATGATGGATGCCACTTTTCCCCAGTGCCTCCCTTACTGCCCTATATCATCCTAGCTTTTCCCATCTGGTCTGGGCCCCTCTACAATCAGCCTACATCACAGAATTGCTCCTGCAGAGAAGTTCTCTTGTTAGTTTAACCACCTGTGGAAAACCCCTACTGTTTTATCTATTTGTAAGCTTGTTATGTTCCAGTTTGTATCTTCAAAAATATTTAGAATTGTTGAAAGGAGGCTTGGCCCCCTTAAAAAGCAGCTTCAGCAGATAGGATGACACAGGCAGTGAGGAAAACCAAAGCTGTGGAGAGCTACAGCTGTCTGGTCCTTTCGTATGCAGATTTATGGAACAAGGAGGGGGTAGGAGAAAGAGCTAAGGGAAGACTCATAAGAGAGTTGGCAAACACACAGTCAAGAGGGGCCTAGTGCTCAGTCTCTCAGGAAATGCCTGCTGACTCAAGGAATCAATAGCATTTAGAGTTGGGCAGGACTTTTAGAATTCCCATAATGTCTTCTAGGCTGGGGTTTAGCTCAGTTCGTAGAGTGCTGCTCTGCACTCTCTGAGGACCCAGATTCGTTCCCTACCACCACAAAAACAGAAGAAGGACCTGGCAATCCATTCCCGAAGCAATGCTGAAACAATCAGCCTATGAGGGCCCCTATGAGCAGCTAACAGCAACCACAACAATGTCATCTAGTCTAATCTCATTTTACAGAAAGGGCGGATGACTTGCTAAAGGTCACAGAGCTAGCAAATAGAACTTCAGAATACTTCTGAGAACGAGCGTGGGTTTCTTTTCATTTTCTATTGCCCAGTTGCTGGACACATAGTAGATTGATGATATGTATGTGTTTAATGATTGGATAAAAACATTTATGAAAGCCAGTGCAGGTGGGTGCAGTGCCTCACACCTTTAATCCCAGTGACTCAGGAGGCAGATGCAAAAGGATTGCAAGTTCAGGGCCAGAGGCAGCCTGAATAACAGACTGTCTCAAAATGAAAAAAAAAAAAAAAAAAAAAAGGTTGCAGCCCAGTGGTAGAGCACTTGCAAAGTATGTGCGAGGCCCTGGGTTCACCCCTCAAGTATCATCAAAAAATAAAAAAAGTATGTGATATATATACATCTAGCATCTTCCTGTGCAATTTTAAAGAGTTAAGAATCAAACTGAGAGGAGAAGTAAATCTTGTATCAATATTCTTCTTGGATGAAGTTGCATTTATTTGATGGTTTGTTGTTGTTGTTAGGTGCCGTCGAGTCTGTATCTGACTCATAGCAACCTTCATAGGGTTTTCAATGGCTGACTGTTTTGGGATTGCCTTGGGAGTGGATTGCCAGGTCCTTCTCCCAGTTTTGCGGTGCTGGGAATTGAACTCGGGACCTCAGAGACTGCAGCGCAGTGCTCTGCCAGCTGAGCTAAATCCCAGCCCTATTTGATGGTTTAGTTGATCCTAAATGCGAAGTGCCTGCAAAGCCTTCAGTGGCCACTGACTGTATCATGAGCCAAGCAAATAAATATAAATAAAGGGAAGCAACTAACCCCAGATTAAAGTAAAATGTTTTTATATGGAAATATTGTGCTTTATAAGACTTCACAGTTCTTTTGCTTTTAGATAGCTTCAAAATAGTACCTCATTTTCTATACTTTTCTTAGCAGAGTATAATGTCTTAATTCTAGTGTTCATTTCATAATTATTTCTTAACTTGATCATTGCAAGACAATTTGGGCACTAACTAGGTTAAAGGCACCATTCTCTACAGGACTTTCTTCACTTCAGACACTAACTTCATGTTCAGGGGTTCCTAGGTCTTCAAGAAAACAAACATATTTCCTACAACCACTCAGCATTGGATAGAGCACTTCACCAAAATACCGTGTGTGTGTGTGTGTGTGTGTGTGTGTGTGTGTGTGTGTGTGTGTGATTTTTCCCCATCAACAACTAATGGTCTAGTAGATACTGAGTGTTGTATGATTTGATTTGATTTTGACCTACCTGCATGGAGATAGTGTCAGATCTCACAGGGTAAGGCTCAGTCCCATAAGATTGTCCCCAACTTCAGATGTTGGTTTCAAGTCCCAAATTGTAACCTGTATTTTGACCAACCTACTACAAATGGGGACTGGGATTTAGCTCAGTTGGTAGAGTGCTGCTTTGCAGTCTCTGATGTCCCAGGTTCAATTCTCAGCACCACAAAAATGGGAGAAGGACATGGTAATCCATTCCCGAGGCAATCCAAAAACAATCAGCCATGGAAAACTCTGTAAGGGTTGCTGTGAGCTGGACACGAATTGATGGCACCTAACAACAACAACTACAAATGGGGGCATTCCCACACCCCTCACCTCAGATTTTATTAATTTGCGAGGATGGCGTACTGAACTTAGAAAAACACTTACTTCCATTTATTGTTTTGGTTTAGTATAAATGATATAGATGAACAGCCAGATGAAAGCGATACACAGGACAAGGTATGTGGGAAGGGAGTGGAGCTTCCATGTCCTGTCTGGGTGTGCTACTCTCCCAGTAACTTCGTGTGTTCAGCAATCTAAAAGCTCTTTGAACCTTGTCCTTTTGGTTTTTATGGAGACTTCATTATATCGGCATGATTAATTATATCATCGACCATTTATGATCAATCCAATCTTTAGTGTCTCTCCCGTGCTTGGAGATAGATAGAGGGGCCCTGAAAGTTCTCAGCCTCTAATCACAGGGGTGTTTTCCCTAGCAACCAGCTCCCATCCTGAGGCCATCCAGCAACCTACCAAGAGTCACCTCATTAAAACAAAAGATGCTCCTACACTCAGGTAATTCCAAAGGATTCAAGAGCATTGTACAGACACTCCTATTGTCTAGGAAATTGCCAAGGTCTTAAGAACTCTGTTTCAGCAACCATGGCTAAGGACCAAATATTAGAGCAAAAGATTTTCCTGGAATCCTATCTCAGGAACAACAAGCAGAAACCAAATATGTATTTCACAACATCACACCAGGCCACTCACATTTCATATCAACTGGATATGAATTTGGGCATTTCCACGACTCGCTCATTTGAAAATTTATTAGACTAATGCATCAAACTCACAAGATTATGTTTTTATTACAAAGGATACAAATGAGGGCCAGGCAAATGAAGAGACCTTGAAGGCAAATTCTTGTAATGTCCCAAGAATCTTCAGTGTCCTGGGATGTGCTGCCAACTGTCTTAAGCCAGCTCAGTCTGCTAGATCAAAATACAATACATTGGTGATCTAAGCAGCAAACACTTTTTCTCACAGCTGTACAGATTGGAAGTTCAAGGTCAGGGTGCCAGCAGGGTCAGATTCTTGGGGAATGCCCTTGTCCTGGTTTGTGGACAGCTGTCTTACCCCCATGTCCTCACATGGTGGAAGGAAAGAAAGCAAGCTCGCTCTCTGGCCCCTTATAAGAGCACTAAGCCTATTCGGGACAGCTCACCTTCATCATCTAATTAACATCCCAAAGACCTCACCTCTAAACACTATCACATTAGGGGTTAGATTTCAACATGGATTTGGGGGGAACACAGTCTGTAACACCTTTCCAGCATATCAGTGTGTATCCGTGTGAGCTTCTATGTCTAGAGTTTTTATTGGGGTTTTCTTATATGGGCCTAATTGATTGAATACCAGCTCTGTGGTTGAACTCTAAATCTGTCTCCTCTCAACTCCCTCAGCTGATCTCAGTGGCTCAAAGCCCCACCACTCTAATTGCTCTAATCGCACAGCTGGTCTTACTGGCATGTTCAGCCCCCTCTTGAGTCATTTAAACTACCAGGGCCCACTATGAGTACTTAGTTTATTTATGTATTTAGTTACTTAGTTTTATGGTACTTGGCGGTTGAATCCAGGGCATTGTACATACTTAAAAAGTGCTCTACCACTGGACTGCACATCCAGCCCATTTTTAAATATTTTTTAAATTTTGAGACAGGGTCACCAAGTGGCACAGATTGCCTCTGGCCTAGAATTTGCAACAATCCTCCTGTCTCTCTCTCCCAAGTCCCTGAGATTACAGGTGTGTACTACCACACTTGGCTGCAGGGACCATTATGAATAACAAATACACTGTTCTTATTCTGTGACATTCTCTTTTTTTTTTTTTTTTGAGGTACTGGGAGTTGAACCCAGGGCTTCGCCCTTGCATGCTCTGTAAGTGCTGGACCACTGAACTGCACCCACAGCCCATTTTTTTTTTTTTTTTTTTTTTTTGCTTTTTTGAGACAGGTTCTCACTAAATTACGCAGATTGCCTCTGGTCTCAAACTTGTAATCCTCCCACCTTTGCCTCTCAAGCACTGGGATTACAGGTGTGGGCCACTGCGCCCAGACTATTCTGTGAAATTCTAAGGATGTAGAGAGAACCCACCAGGAACAAAGTTTTTATTATCCAACAATTATATTACTCTTGTGGCTGTGGGTGTTGTTGTTAGGTGCCCTTGAGTCAATGTGTGAGTTATAGCAACCCTATGTACAAGAGATGAAACATTATTGTTGTGCTTCTCTGCTATTCATAGAGTTTTCAGTGGCTGATTAGTGTTTGGGAGTGGGTTGCCAGGTCCTTCTCCCAAGCCTATAGCAGCTGGTGTTCCCAGGGGGTCTCCCATCCAAGTACTAACCAGACCCAACTCTGCTTAGCTTCTGAGATCTGACGGGATCAGATGCCACAGTGGTATGACTATAGGCATATTGTTTTTAAGTATCAATATTTTTATTAAAGAACTTTGTTAGAAAGAGAAAGAAGTGAATCTGTATAAGTAGTTACTCCAACCAAGAGCTCTTCCAGGAAGAAGACTTCTCATTATGCTACCTGCCACAGTGGTTTCGCTCGCAGGTCCTGACTTTAGGATTTATGCACATCAGGTCCTGTGACTATTTTGAGTTCTCAGGCATGAATATTGCCAGCTCTCCACTGTGAAGGATGGATCATCATGGAACCACTTGGACAAACTGGTGCCACTGCTGTTCCCCAGGAGGAGGGAACATTTCAAAGAAACAGTGTAGTTCTAACATGAAATTCTGCTACTAATATAAATAGCTGTTGTTGTTGTTAGGTTCCCTTGAGTCAGGCCCAACTCATAGTGACCCTCATAGGGTTTTCAATGGCTAATTGTTTTGGGATTACCTCAGGAGTGGATTGCCATGTCCTTCTCCCATTTTTGTGGTGCTGGGAATCGAACCCAGGACCTCAGACACTGCAGAGTGGCATTCTACTAACTGAGCTAAATCCAAGCTAGCTGGCATTTTTTGAGCACTAAGTGAAAGACACTGAGTTTAGCTTAGTATGCACATCATCATATCTAATTCTCAAACACCTCTAAGAGATGGGACCACTATTATCTTAATACAGATGAAGAAGTGGATATCCTCAAAAAGTTAAGAAATGAGACTCAGGTCCCTGAGTTAGCTTATGGTAGAGCTACTGGAGACTTAGGTCCTTATGTAGCTTCTAGACCTCCAAATGTTAACCATTTAATGAAATGCTTTTAAATGACTGCACTCCAAGGTCATATCAGGGTATAAAGTATATAGGAGTGAGCATTACACAACAATGCTACTTACTGTGGTTATTATTTATTTCAAGTGTCTATAGTTATTTCTGCTCTGCTTTACTTTTACTTCTAAGGACTTACAGTATACTAATTAAGAGCACCACCTGCAGCGGTAACCCTGTGGCATCCGATCCTGTCAGATCTCCAAAGCTAAGCAGGGTTGGGCCTGGTTAGTACCTGGATGGGAGACCACCTGGGAACACCAGAAGCTGTAGGCTTGGGAGAAGGACCTGGCAACCCCCTCCCAAAAATCAATCTGCCATTGAAAACCCTATGAACAACAGAGAAGCACTAACAATAGTGCTTCCCTTGTTGTACAGAGGGTCGCTATGAGTCAGATACTGACTTGCAGGCACCTAACAACAACAATTAAGAGCACACCCTAATGCCAGATCACTTAGCTTTACTCAATAGCTGTAGGACTTTGAACAATTTTCTTAACCTCTCTGTATCTTAATTCCTCCATCTGTAATGATATCATCATAATATTTATTTTGTGTAGTTCTGAGAAAATACAATAATTCAATGAGGTTTTTTAGTTCCTCATAATACTAGCGAGTTGAACTTAGGGCCTCACACATGCTAGGCAAGTGCTCTACCACCAAACTGTACTCTAAACCCCTTTCTTATTTTTTATTTTGAGATGGGGTCTCACTAAGTTATGTTTGTTGCCCCTGGGAGCCAACTCATGATCCTCCTGCCTCCTCCTCCAGAGTCACTGAGATGACAGGTGCACTCCATGGCACCCAGCTCCAACAAGTTCTTATATATAAAACACATAGAATTGTGTCTGACAAAGAATAAACATTATGCACTTTTTTAGCCATTGTTATTTCCCCCCTAACATTCTGAAGTAGAAATGTTATACCTTTAACATTTTATCACTTCATTTCTCTAAGCACCTGAATTTTAAAGAGAGACCAATTTTCCTGTCTTAGAGCCAAAATGATGGCTTAAAAGCTTTTTTCTCAAAGTCACCCACACTGTTCCATGTTTTTCTGCTGATAAATTCCTTGTTAGTCTTTCAAAACCCAGCTCAAACATCACGTTCCAGGATACCTCCCAGGCTCTTCCACTCCTCTAAAGTCCCACCTCCAATGCCTCCCTTTGAACACATCCAGTCTAAGGGCATCGTCTCTGTGATTTAACAATGTGTCTCTGTGGAGGGAATACAGACTCCAAGAGCTGGAACCTGCATAGTGCCCACCTTGGAGTCTTTATGGGGACCATAATTCAGGGTACAGCCAGTGTCCAACTGAATTAATAGACTTCTGCCCAAAGATTTAAACTGAATTGAACTCCTCATTGGTCAAAGAGTTCTCAATGTCTGCTTTCTGAGGCTACCTGCCATTCCAGCCACTTTCTCCTACCCCCAAATCCTATGTTAGTTTTCTGTTACTATAATAAATATCTGAGACAATCAACTTATAAAGAGAAATGTTTTATTTTAGCTCAAAGTTTTAGGGGTTCCAGTCTACAATCAAGTGGACTCATTGCTTTTAGGTGTCTGGTGGGGGAGGAGGTGCTGGATGGGAATGGTGGGGAGTGTATGGCAGAGCAGCTAAACTGGTGACCAGGCAGTGAAGGAGAGAAAGGAAGGGATGGGGTCCCATAGTCCCTTTAGAGGCTATACCCTGAAATGATCTAAAGACCTCTCATGAGGCCCAACTTCCTAAATGTTTCACTACTTCCCAATAGTACCTCTCTGGGGTCCAAGTCTTTAACACGTGGACCTTTAGAGGTACTTAAGATCTAAACTATAACATATCTCTTTGATTAATCTCAACTTCTACATTATTATTTTATTTTTTATTTTATTTTTTTTACAGTACTGAGGATTGAACCTAGGGCCTTGCGCATGCTAGGCAAGCACCCTACCACTGAGCAGCACTCTCAGTCCCTTTCTTATTTTTTGTTTTGAGACAGGGTCTTGCTAAATTGAGCAGGCTGCCTCTGGCCTTGAACCTGTAATCCTCCTGTCTCAGTCTCCTGAGTAGCTGGAATTACAAGTGTCAACCACTGGCTCAACTTCTAGTTAACGTTCAACTCTAGCAAATATTTCTTTTTCTTTTTTTGGTACTGGGGGTTGAACTTTGGGCCTCACATCTGCATGCTCTGCAAGTGCTGGACCACTGAGTTGTGCCTCCAGCCCATTTTTTTTTTACTTTTTGAGACAGGGTCTCACTAAGTTATGCAGACTGCTTCTGGTCTCGAACTTGCGATCCTCCCGCCTCTGCCTCCCGAGCCACTGGGGTTACAGGTGTGTGCCACCACCCCTGGCACTAGCAAATATTTCTTGAGTTCCTATTCATATATCCTTACAGGGGAGCCTAACCACTCACACCCCCAGAAAGACAAGGTAGTCTTCTAACCTCTAACATAATGAGCTCTTTGACAATGAAAGGCACAGATAGGAGGAAAAGAGATAGTCTTCTTCCCCTGGCCCCAGGCAAATCTTATCAACCTTGGGAATAAAATAAGTGGCAAATACTTTGGTCCCAATAGTGTGCCTAACTACAGGTATGTAAAATGTTTAACAGATTAAGGGGCTGCATTAAAAGCTTGCTCTCCAATGGGAAAGACAGAAATATAATAAACACCAAATTTCATTGGTTATTAACACAATTTCTTACCCTGGGCATTTCTTTCTCCCCTAAATCATCATATTTCCAGTTTGAATGAGTGAAGTTATTATAAAAATTTAGAATCAGATCTTTTGTCTCTGTTTGTGTTACCTCCAAAATAGACCTTAAGATAAGGAAGATATTTGCAAGGTGATCCCAGGAAATATTGATAGGGAACTAGGGGTGTGAATTGGAATAGGAAAGGTATCCAATGAAAGATGTGTTACCAAGACAATTATCACTATGGGAAAATAGAGCTCAATTTTACAGAGAAATCTGAGAACTCATTTTAGTCCCTGTGAAAACTGTCAGAGTCAAAATGGAGTCACTTATGTAAAAAACCTAGCAAATGAAGTCAAGAGGCTGGGGGGGCGGGGTGGTCCTCACACATATTTTCCTGATAGTAAGAACTATCACAAAAGACTCCACCAAAACCACAAACTTAGGCAAAGGTCACTATAACTTAGCACAAAAATACTTATATGAGGATTCCTACCTAGTAACTACCATTTTCAAGGAAAACTGTTTCAAAACAACTTATATAACTTTTCTCATTTTACTCTTATGAACCCTTGTCTTTTTTTACCTCCCTGGGTACACCTATGATCTGCTCCAGCATACATATCCTGGATTGCAATCTTCTGACATCTGTTCCCAAATAAACTGTTTTATCTTCAAACCTCTCCCTCTGTTGTCATGTAGGTTAAAAGCTCCTAAAAGGCTGAGTGAGCTAGGGTATTTGTTCACCAGTTTGTCACCCATTGGTTGAGAGCTGTTCTAGGGAGAGTTACTGACTTTTAGAGCCAGTAAAACAGGCAACAGGGATAGAAGAAAGCATCAGGCAAAGAAATGCAAGTGCTGGTGGTTGGAGATTAGAAGTTAGAAAGCAACGATCAGGTTAAGAGTAAATAGGTAAGGCACCAAGAGTAGCTACTCCACCTCAGTGTGAATCCTGGCTCTGCCACGCATGACTTTGGACAAGTTAGATAATATTTCTGTGTCTCAGTTCCTTGTTTGTAAAGAAGGAAAAGAACACATGTTTTATAACACTGTAAGGATTCAATGAGATCCTGAATGTAAATTACCAGGCATAGAGTAAAGCCTCAGGAATTCTGGTCTTACCAAATCAGTGTTTAAAATATATGGGTATTTCATTCATTGCCTGAGTAGTTCATCCACTTACCTACTACCTATCTTTTCGGGAGGTCTATCAAATGTCTAAGAGTTTTAGGTGTCGGGTCTCAGATACTAGAACCCTGGGATGCTAAGAGTGACAAATGATGGCAGCTCCTCCTGCACTTGTGGGACATGTAGCCAGCATCACCTTGGAAGTATTTCGAATCTTATTTCAGTTGTAGGCTTGCATAAAAATATGTTTCCCAAATATCTCAGGCTAGCATCCTTTATTGATCTTTTTTTATTTTCCCCACTGATCTGTATACTGACAAGGTTAAGATTTTGACACCTCAAGGGGCATCCCAATTTCAAAGAAGAATTACTTAGGCTTCACTCATTTCATGGGCAAAAGAATGCCAAGAAAGAGCAATTTACCTGGAATCCTTGGAGCAAAACTTCTTTAGCCAAGTGATAATTACTTACAGAATTTAGCAACATTGTCTCAGATGGCTTTTTGAAGATTGGAGGGTTAACCATAACCCTAAAATACTCTAATGTGGAAACTTTGTGTTGACATCATTGTGCACATTAGTTTCATTTTCTATGACTTTATAAACATTGAATGTTAAGTATTGGCAATATTAAGAAAAATGAACCCTATGACAAATTGAATTGCTATTCGTCCCAATTAGCAAGGTCCTGAAAGTAATTAGTATAGACTGAACAGAAATCAGTCAACATGGGAGTGCAAAAATTTAATCAGACTTGAAATTCTGACCTATTAAATGAAAAGAGATTTAAAACCTCTGATGTTTCTGCTATTTATCACTGTGGAGCCTATTTACCTGAGCACACCTGATAAATTTTGCAGTGACTAGACAGACTTTAAGAAGCAGTGTCTTTCCATTCTAAGCAATTGGTTTCAGTGTTAATGTGCAGCCCTGTGTCATCATCTGGTATAGATGAAAATTGTGAAATCTTGATAAGATCTTGCAGATCTAAATGAAACAACTTCACTCCCAGCAATATCTAAAGCCCATGAGTAGTCACTCATAGAAACTTTTCATTTCTGTCTTCCAAGTTTTATAAATTTGTTTCCTTTATATTACCAAAGGGATTTCATAGTTACATAACCAACTAGTAATCCTACTTATAAAAATGGAATGAAGAATGAAATTTCACACAATTGTAAATATGGCTAATGATGAGAAATTCATGTTAAACTTGGTGTTTACTTATTTAGATAAGTTTTATTTTTATTATACAAAATTAGAGAGCACAGTATAGTGTACTCTTCTCACTCATTATCAAGTTTCAATAAGATATTTTAGAAGTGTCAGGAGCCACTGTAAATTTCATCTCAATCTCCAACAAGTAAAACCTGGAAACTATACTTTCCAACCTAAATATAAATTTCTTAATTCTGAGTGTTACTATCCTTGGTTAGTTAATTGTCTATGGCTATGCATAAGGATCTTAGTTTTGTTGTTGTGGTTGTTTGCTTGTTTTTCCTGGTCAAATACTCTTTGTCTCTGTTTCTCGGTGTCTTCCTCTGTTTTTCTCTTTTGTTGGCAGGCTCAGTCTTATACACCTGGGCTTTCCACGGATTAGAAATGACCCAGAACACATTACCTTCTTCTGACCCACAGAATACTCCAAATCCCCCTTGATATAAGACAGCAGCTGGTCTAGAAAAGATGACCAGACTGGCCAACAGCCTGGTACAGATTTCCAAGGTCAATGAGGAGAGAATCATATCTGGTCAACCTTTGCTTCACTTGAGGGAAAAAGGTTTCCAGATCAGTAAGAGTTTCCATTAGAGGCTGGAGATGAATCTTCATTTCTTTGGGGGTAGTTTAGCCATTTGCCCAGCAGAATATGTGTTTATTATAAGTCATGAATGAGAGAAAATGAGTGGGGGATGCCAGAATATTATTCTTGTATTCCATTGGAACTATTTATGCTGAGCTGCTTTCACTTACTACCTCCTGTGCCACCACCTGCCAAAAGCAGCCCGCCTCATCGGAGCACCGTCTGGTATTGCTGGAGCATGAGGGCCTTGGCCTCCCTGCGAAGGTGCTGTATGTTGGCACTGTGGGCCAGCAACCCCTCATGCTTGAACGTAGTTGGCATCTACAAGATGAACAGGAGTCATTTATTTTCTGGTCCAAGTGCTCTAGCTAAACTAAATCCACTTACTATGAAATCACAAACCAATAGAAAAAACTATACTGTCTTCTTGGAAAAGAATGTTTTCCTTTGTTGAAAAAGCAACTTGGGTAATTTGTTGCCAACAAAGGACTACAATGTGTATATGAGCATTGTTGGCTTTATTTTTACTTATCAAAATTTATTTAGTTATATTTTGGATATGGAATGAAATAGGCTTTAAAATGCATCTTCCTAGTCTTCTGAGGTAAATCAGTAGAAGGTGAAGAGAAGAGCTATAGGTGAAATAGAGAAATAAAATATTTTTTTTGATAAATTTTAACAATTTCTTGGTTAGATGGAGACAAACTTCAACCTAACAGCCAGCCTGTGATGGTTCAGAAAGTTTAAATGTATCCAGCTCTTTCTTGACTATAAATTCTTGATACAAGAGAAAAAAAAATAAACCATACAAATGGTCAATCACTTTGCTATCGCTTACTTGGCTTGTAAAACATCTGAGAGTGACATCTGTGATTTTTGATATTTGGTGTTTTCTAGAGAAAGCAGTTGTCTGCTGACCACAGGTAGTGATTGCTTATGACAGAAAGGGGGGACACTTCTCTTTCCAAAATTCAGTTCTATCTGTTAACATCCTTAAGTTATCTATGCCCAAAGTGCAGAAGTATCTGTTAATTTGGATACATTCCCTGCTAGGATAAATGGACTGAAAATAATGGCAAACAAACAATATAAAAGTTTATTTTCATTTCTCTAAACTGTCCATGTCAGCTCCAAGTGAGTCAGGGGAGCTTTGCTCCACATAGTAATTTGTGACTTTGTCTGACAGGGGCTCTGCTGGCTTCTGGTGACCCTGTAGATGATCATATCCAACAGCACAGAAGAACTTTGATGAGAAAATTCTATAACTAGGCTTGAAGGAGGCACGTTTCTAGTGAGGTCGCTTCCACTTATGTGCTATTGGCTAGAACTTAACAATGTGGTCCCATCTGCAAAGGAGGCTGGGAAATGTAGTTTGGCTGTGTGTCCCAGCAGAAGAGTAGATCTCTAACACAGCATTTCTTTTAATCACTAGTTTAGGAGGAATACCAAGAAACAACTAACTGTAATATGACATGAAAGATGAAAATTGAAATTCTACTTAGTAAGTACTTAGCAAGCACCTCTATTCAAGGCCTTGTACTAAGCACCAGCATGCAGAAGATGGAAAAGATGGGGTAGTTTATAGTTTAGGAGAGAGAAAACTTGTCATACCATTGTGCTGGAATGAAAATTCTTGTTTGAATTTTCTCAGCAGAGTGCCTGATGTCTAGCACACTATACATATATTAGGAGTCAGGAAAATAATGAGCAAATTCTAAGTCAAGGCAGATTATCCTTCAAAGTCAAATAAAAGGGTAAAGGAACTATGGATTGTATTAGCTTTTGAAGCCAATATCATAGCTACCTAACAGAGAGTTAATATCATTTAATAATTCAAATTAAAATATTATTAGGGACATGACTTTTCTTCCTTATACATATAAGCAGACTTTCCTGGACCTTGACTCTACCTTTCATGCAAACCAAATAGATATGCTTTAATGACAGTCAGTTATTCAGTGTTTTTAGGCACTAAAATTCTTCTTTTATCACTCACCATATCAATAATATTTAAAGGACTCTCCAAAGACAGACTTATTAGTAGATAAATGAGGTAATAAGAATTTCTTTTACTTAAGCAAGACTGCATACTGGATTTATCTCCCCAGTAGGGGTCATTATCAATATCATAAGTGTTTCTAGAAAAGACTTCTGCCATCATTACTACGTTTTTATTTGCAATTGAAGTATGGAAAATGTGACAACAGATTTTCTGCCCAAATTTGTATGTCTCTTCTTTTTTCATATCCTCATCTACCCTAGCTTCAAAACTGGATTTTTCAGATTCTGAGAAGTGTTCACATTCTACTCACTAAGTGAGGAAAATTATTTGATCTATGGAACCATGATCCGATGCACTTAGGAAACATATTTGAAATTATGGGTGTTATTTCTATGAAAGGTTGGAGATTTGGTAACTTTAACCTAAATGTTTCTTCATTTGTTCCTACAATATATTTCAGACTAAATTTGTATGGCTCCATTTCAGGATGCAGTAGAGAACTATATTTAATTTGGAGCTTAGGATAGAGTTTATTTTAAATGACTAAATTAAACCTTCAAATGGCTGCTTTTGGATTTTGGTATATGATAATCTTTATGATTAAATTTGATAAATAAAAAGAATAATCACTTAAACTTTTCAAGCTGACTCAAACTTCCTTGACTTTGCTCTTTCAGAAAACCTACCTTTCCATATCTTGGCCCAAATCCTATCTATTGGGCCACACCATGACAAACACCACTGCTTTTCCCAGAGCCTTCCCAGGTCTCTAAATATGAGCTTCTTCTCCTTTGAATATTATTCAGATTGCTTGATAGTTGTTGTTGTTGTTAGGTGCTCTTGAGTTGATGTCTGACTCATAGCGACCCTATGTACAACAGGAGAAACATTACTGTTAGTGCTTCTCTGATATTCACAGGGTTTTCAATAGCTGATTGCTTTTTGGGAGTGTGATGCTGGGTCCTTTTCCCAAGCCCACCGCACCTGGTGTTCTCAGGTGGTCTCCCATCCAAGTACTAACCAGGCCTGACCCTGCTTAGCTTGTAAGAACTGACGGGATTGGATGCCACAGTGGTACGGTTGCAGCGCTTGATTGTTGCCCAATTTCTCCTCTGTTATGAAGTCTTTGTGTACATACTGTTTCTTCATCTTTTTATTTCTCTCACACTCTAATCATTGAGCCTGTCATATAGTAGAGGTGCAAGTATATGTTTGCTCCAACTGAAGCAGAGGGAATGAAATTGAAATGGTAGACAGTTTTAAAAATTCTGGAGCACGGACTTATGGGATCCTTCACTGGTAAACTGAATTACAGTTCCAGGTTTGAGGTATAGGTATTGGAGTAAAAATCTGATTGTGTCTGTTTGTACTACTAAAAAACAAACAAACAACAAAAAAACCAATACGTGCATAGGCATTGAGAGAGGACAGCAAAGGTAGGAACAACACCAAGGAAATTCTAACCACACACTAAAGAAGAGGCAGTAGCTGTACAATAGCTTTTATTAAGATTTTTTTTTCAATGAAGTATACCTGTGGAATATGAGGTATTCCCAGTAGTAACAGTTTCTGAGAGCTGATTCTCAGATGGAGAAGCACACCCCCTAAACAGGGCAACTCAGAGTGGATTTTGTGTCTTCTCTCAGATGTTTCCCAGACTATTATATGAATTTTAGCTTCTATTTTTTTTTTCAGGACTAGGGGTTTGATTCCAGGGCCTTGCACATACTTTGTAGGTGCTCTACTACTGAACTATACTCCTAGCATGCCCCTTTTTAATTTTTTTTTAACTTTAGGCACGGTTTTGCTAAGTTATGTAGGCTGCCTCTGGCCTCAAACTTGTGATCCTCTTGCCTCCACCTCCAAGTCACTGGGATTACAGGTGTGCCTGGCTTGAGTTTTAACTTTGTGTGTGTGTGTTTGTGTTTTCCATTACTACAGGGCTGAACTCAAGTGCTTGTGCATACTTTGCAAGAGCTCTACCACTGAACTGCACCCCTAGCCCCTATTATATATTTTTTTTGTTGAGATGGGGTCAAGCTAAATTGTACAAGCTACCTCTGGCCTGAATTTGTGATCCTCCTGCTTCAGCCTCCTGATTCACTGGAATTGCAAGTGTGTGCCACCATACCCACTTAAC
The DNA here is from genome assembly GCA_007922755.1 of Pedetes capensis. Taxonomy (NCBI): domain Eukaryota; kingdom Metazoa; phylum Chordata; class Mammalia; order Rodentia; family Pedetidae; genus Pedetes; species Pedetes capensis. Next base: position 59,285 of record VMDO01006890.1, read on the forward strand.
TACTTAGGTTTTACACTTAGATATTTTCTCATTTGGTAAAACTATTAGTCCTTATTTCTGACAATATTAACAAAAATTGTAATATAAAGTTGCCAGTGTTACTATTCATGCAGACTACTAAATGGAATTTAAGATTTTTTCAGCTTTGGGGGTCCTTAGGGTGTATGCTACTAAGCATATGCATTGCCAGACATCTAAATATCAGCAATCATAGATAATATTATATTGTTGTTGTTAGGTGCCGTCAAGTCGGTATCCGACTCATAGCAACACTCATAGGGTTTTCAATGGCTGTTTCGGTGCCTTGGGAGTGGATTGCCAGGCCCTGCTCCCATTTTTGCGATGCTGGGAATTGAACTCGGGACCTCAGAGACTGTAGCACAGTGTTCTACCAACTGAGCTAAATCCCAGCCCAGATAATATTATAGCTCTTCAAAAACACTAATGATTGGGGGCTAAAAGGAGATCCAATAAATAATACACTAATCTTCCTGAATTCTCAAGCAACTGAGAAACATGTAATAATGATAAAGGCATATAAGCATCTTAATGACTAATGAAATTGACACAGGAAATATGGTTTATATTTTTGGAAAATTGTATTCCTAATACTGTTCCTCAGAATTAGAGTTACTCACTCTAATTGTTGTACTGAGTCACCAAAGATCTCTAAATTAGGGACTAATTCTTCCTTTGTAATATATAAAATAGGAAAGAACACAGAAGAACAAGAATTTTCAGAAAGTTTCCTCTGAAGCAAAAGGGGAGAGAAAACGGCAGAGCTGTGTTTATGTCTAGTTCTTTATTATAAACACATGAAATTGGGAGTTGGGAAATGAAAAGCAGTGAGGTCTCTCTAGTGAAGTCCCTCCTCTATTGAGAAAATATCAGAAGGGAGAATACATTGTTCCCCACCCACAACTATTAATTTTACTTCCCACTTACTTTAAAAGTTATTTCCATAATTCTAAGAAGTATATTTCTATCACTTTCATTGATTAATTATTTTTAGAAAATAATAATTTATGATAGAGTCCTCTTCTTTAATACATTTTGCCTTCATCCTTTCAAATTTGGATAATTATATTATCTTTATTCAGTTTGTTACTTTCAAATATTCAAATAATAACTGTGTTACTTATTTTATCACTGTGGCCAAAGTACCTGCCATAAACAACTTAGGGGAGAAAGGTTTATTTGGCTTATAGTTTAGAGGATTTCAGTCCATAATGGCAGGGCTTATGGTAGATGGCTTCCTCACATCACGGCAGCAGGAAACAGAGAGAGCTACTGGAACTGTGAACCTTTATAAAACTTCCAAAGGCCAGTAATCTATTTCTACTTGCTAGGTTTCACCTCCCAAACTTCTACAGCCTCCCACTACAATGCCACCCCCTGTAGACCTAGCATTCAAACAAATGACATATGAGGGATATTTTAGATTCAAATCATAAGATTCCACCCGTGACCCCTAAAAGTTCATAGGTATCTCAAAATGCAAAATGCATTTAGTTCAACTTCTGGAGTCTCCAAAGTCTTAACAGTTCCAACATGGTTCAAACTCCAAGTTCAAAGTCTCTACTGAGACTCAAAACAATCTTAGTTGTGAGTCCCAGTAATAAAAACAAATTACATACTTCCAACATACAGGGGCAAACAGTAAATAGTTCCATTCCAAAAAAGTAGGAACCGGAAGATAGCAAGGAAAGAGTGGACCAAATCAAGACCAATATCCAGCTGGGCAAACATTGAATCCTGCAGCTCTATGTCTAGTATCTGGCCCACACAGTGGCATTATCTGGATTCCAATAGGCTTGGGAAGTCCCACCTGTCTAGTCTTGCTGTTTTCAGCACACATGGCCCTCTTAGACTGACTCCACATGTGGCTTTTCTTTAATTTTTCTTATCTCTTTAACAATTATGGCTTGATTGTCCAAACTTGCCTTATCTACAATTTTAGACTCATGGCTTTTCTGGTGGGACTACATGGTTTTCAGATGTTTCTGCTCTGCTTTTTATACACTTTTTCATCATTAATTTGACTTAAATCATCCAGCAGTAACCAAGTCATAGCCTCAATACTATGCCATCTTGGTACTTCCTCCACCAAGTTAATTTGTCCATTACTTTTGAATTAAGCCTCCCTCGAATTTTTAGGATATGGGAAAACCACAAACTCTTTTCCAGAATATAACATGAATGGCCTCCAGTCCAATTCCCAATAATGTTCTCATTTCCCTCTGAAACTCCGTGAGCCCTGTCTTTACTGTTTGTATTTATATTGGTGTTCTGGTCTTCCCAACTCCTACCAACATCTCTCATCAAGCTCTGCTTATAGCATTCAAGGATTTCTTCAGCCTGTATCTCCAAACTTCTCTCAAACCAGTGTCAGTGAGCTAAAAACCACCTGGTCAGATTTCTGCATAGCAATTTCACTCTTTGGTACCAATTTTCTATTAATTAGCTATTTTGTTCCATGACCAAACTACATGACATAAACAACTTAGGAGAGGAAAGATTTATTTGGCTCACACTTCAGAAGTTTTCATAGTGGCAGGGAGACACAGTGGAGCAGCTGGTGACAGGGCCTGTGGTAGATGACATCTTCACATTATGGCAAGAGGAAGCAGAGAGAGCTACTAGAATTTAGGCTTCCGTAGAAATTCTGTAGAATTTCCAAAGGCTTGCCCCCCAGTGACCCCATTCCATAGCCTTCCACTACAATGTCACCATCTGGGGACCTAGTGTTCAAACACATGACCTTTGGGAGACACATTAGATCCAAACCATAGCAATTGCTCTAATTTCATGTTTTAAATCAACTTTGATCATCAACCTCTTCCCCATGTAAATTGAATAAATATCTATTTTAAGGAGAAAAAATCCTACATATCAAGTTAAATGGATAGAGTTTTCTTATGTTTTATCATATGTTTTAAATTATGATTTGTTTCATATTTGGACCATGATTTTCATGTATAGGGTTTTTTTTTTCCCCTAGACTTACCAATTTTCAAAAGAAAGCATGTTTGTAATCAACTCAAGTTTTTCCAACTTCTCTGTCATGTACCATTTTTTTCTAGATACTTGTCTCTTGAAGTCATCAGTTATCTTTCTTTGTTAATGATTGGTTGCTATGTTGACCTATTGTAGGGTTATGATACAGCATTAACTTCTGGGTTAGATCTCTCATTTGGAGCCACTCTTTTCCATGAATTGGCCCCTTTTTTCCCTTACTGAGTAATGGTGTTAGATAACTTCCTCAGAGAATTTCATGAGAAGAAAATTGCTGTGTCATTTTTATGTCTAAAAATGTCATTTTTGAATCTAGAAATAGTGACAGTTTAGTTGGGGATATACATAGATTTCTGACTGAAATTAGTTTTCCATCTAGAAATTTCTGGAATTTCTAATCTGTTATAAGTCCTGCCTCCTTTTATTATTATTATTTTTTAATAATTTTTTCATGGCAAGTGAACCCCCTGACTTATCCCATTTTAGTCTTCTGGGGATAGTCACTCCAGATACATGGAAAACAAAGAATAACAGTGACACAGAGGATAATCATTGTGCTGTTAAGTCTTATTCTGACTATACACATAATTGTGTTAACACCTTATATGGCCTTATAGCCTGCAGCTGTAGCCCTGTGGCATCTGATCCTGTCAGATCTCGGAAGCTAAGCAGGGTCGGGCCTGGTTAGTACCTGGATGGGAGACCGCCTGGCAACACCAGAAGCTGTAGGCTGGGAGAAGGACCTGGCAACCCCCTCCCCAAAATCAATCAGCCATTGAAAACCCTATGAACGGCAGAGAAGCACTGACAATAGTGTTTCCCCTGTTGTACAGAGGGTCGCTATGAGTCGGATACCGACTCGACGACACCTAACAACAACAACAATAACATGGCCTTATAATTAATTTTAATTTTAAGAATAGTACTTAATATTTGTTTCTATTTCTTATACAATATTTTTATTTTGTCCCATACCAAGAATTCTGCAGCCATAAGCACCCAGGCATCCAATCTCACCTGACCTCAGAAGCTAAGCAGTGTTGGCCTCATCAGTCCTTGGATTGGAGACCACCTTGGAATACCAGGTGCTTCAGGCTAGGGAGAAGGACCTAGCAATCTACTCCTGAAACAATCTGCTATTGAAAACCCTTTGAATAGCAGAGAAACACTGACAATAATGCCAGGCATGGCACAGTGTCAGGGAGTGTTTGTTCTATTGTACATAGGGTTGCTATAAGTCAGACCTGATTTGATGGCACATAACAACAACAATACACCAAGAAAGCAAATATTTAGAACTTTTTAAGGATCACATGAAAACTATAGATGAATTTGGGAAAGACTGATATTTTGATTATAACTAGTTTTCTGTTACTATGATGTCTCCATATTTATTATGTTTATTACTATCTCTCAGTTAAAATTTGTGATTTTCTTCATATAGAAAAATTATATTTTACTACATAATTTGCACGTTTGATTTTTCTATTTTTATAGTGAATCCAGGATAATGAATTATGTCATTAATTCCAATAGATATTTTGGTTTTATTTGGTTCTCCTAGTTTCTTTCTTTCTTTCTGTTTGTCTTTCTGTCTCTCCCTCCCCCTATCTTCCTCTTATTTTTGTAGTTTCTTACTGAATTGGTCAGAACATTCAAACTACAAGTAGAATAACAATGATAACAAATATCTATCTTTTAATTCTATTTTAGTGTTCCTTCATTAGGTATAGGATAGGCTGTTGGTTTGGGAAGATGAAAGCAGTTATATGTATACTTTCTTAACCTTTCTCCCCACAGTAGACACTGTCTTCATTCCAAATATGACAATGGAGTGTCCTTGCTTCTCTCAAGGATAGATCTTTTACATTCCTTCCTCCATTGGACCATGAAGCACACAAATTTATACCTTTCAGAAATAATTTACTATCTCCTACTCCACAATTTAATACTTCATTTAAGTATTTGTCTTTCTCTCTCCCTTCTGGATCACCTTTTTCAACTCAGTACAGGATCTAAGATAACCTATCTTTTTTCCAATGTCTAGGTACCATCCTCCATATTCTGTGACTTCATTTGTACTCCCTTTCACACAAAGACATTTTGACTGCTAAGTTAATAGATGCAGTCTCATAACTGTGCCCTACTATGTGCCTCCTGCATCCTATCACTCCAGAGTAGCTGACAGTTCACAGTAATTGATGACCTCACTCCAAGTCCAGTGGTTAATTCAGGGTTCTCATCCAACTGACAATGCTACTCAAAAAAAGTTGAACATTCCTTGACCATTAAACTCTTTCTCTCTTCGTTTCCATCTTCTAGACAGCCTGCTCTCCATAAGTGAAGTTTCACTATTCTCATATTCAGCAAAGGATTGAAAACATTTGGAGAAACAAATTGCATTTATGCTGAAGTTGCTATCATTCCCTAAAATATAGAAGTCACAACTATTTACATAGCACTTACATTGTATTGGGTCTTTATTTAGAGATAACTTAAAGTATACGGGAGTTATATGCATAAGTTCTATGAAAATACCAGCACATCCAAGGATTTTGATGTCCATGAAGTCCTGCAACCAATCCCCCTGAATACCAAGGGGTGACTCTACACTCAAGGTGTTCATCCTACTTTATGACCACTCCTTTTCATATCCTTTTATTCACTTGTAAAAACAAAAAAGAAATAAATTTTAAAAACATTTTCAGTCCTTATTTGCCAGGGACTACCCTATAAATAGCAGAGAAGCACTGACAGTAATGCCAGGCATGGCACAGAGTCAGGGAGTTTTTCCTTCTGCTGTACATAAGGTCGCTATGAGTCAGACCTGACTTGACAGCACCTAACAAATAACATCCTATGTGTTGAGAGTACAATGATGGTCACATCACAATGTGTAGTCTCTCAGGGCATATGTTTTGTCTAAACTTTTTATTTTTAGAGCTTCATCTTTTGAGCTTCTGTTTCTCTTCAGACAATATCATTGTGTTTATTCATTCTTGTGTTCCTTGTATTTGTGTCTTCATTTTTGAGTAGACTTTTCAATTTCTAATTTTTTTCTTGCATTCTTTCATCTTGTTTTAGAACTTGTTTGAATTATGCTTTTCCTTTACTTTATCTTGTGTGTCTTTTGGCTAACTCACAAATAGTAGGTTAATGTTTATATTTATTTCATATATGTTTTTCTGGGAATTTCTTCCCAAGGTGGAATTTTTTCCTGGAAGAAGCTAAGAGTGGTCAGTTTTGAGAATTTGCAAAAGCTAAACTGCTCTAGTTTGTTGTTGTTATGCAGATGACACAACTCTGCTTGCTGAAGGTAAAGAGGATTTTGAAATATTTACTGATGAAGATCAAATCTTGGAAGCTAAGCAGGCTTGGGCCTGGGTAATACTTGGATGGGAGATCACCTGGGAACATCAGGTGCTGTAGGCTTGGGAGAAGGACCCAGCAATCCACTCCCAAAAAATAATCAGCCATTGAAAACCCTATGAATAATAGTGCTTCATCTGTTGTACATAGGGTCACTATGAGTTGGACACTGACTCCATGGCACCTAACAACAACAACAACAGCCATTCTGACTAAAGTGAAATGGTACCTCAGTATACTTTTGATTTGCATTTCCCTGATGGTTAAGAATGTTGAACATTTTTTTCATGTGATAGGTCATATGTGTCTAGGAATTTATCCATTTCATACAAGTTATCCAGTTTTGTGGAATATAATTTTTCAAAGTATTCCCTAATGATTCTCTGGATTTTATTGGTGTCTATCATAATGTTCCCTTTTTCATCTCTAATTTTCATAATTTGAGTCTTCTCTCTCTTTGGTTAGTTTGCCTAGGGGTTTGTCAATCTTGTTTATTTTTTTGAAGCACTAGCCATTTGTTTCATCAATTTTTTTTATTACTCTTTTAGTCTCCATTTCATTAATTTCTGGTCTGATCTTTATTATATCTTTCCATCTACTGGTTTTGGGTTTTGTTTGTTCTTTTTTTTCTAAGAGCTTGAGTTGCATCATTAAGTTATTTGTTTGAGCCCACTCTCAGTTTTTAATGTAGGCACTCATTGATATAAACTTCCCTCTTAGAACTGTCTTTCCTGTGTCTCAAAAGTTATGGTAGGTTGCATTTAAATTTTTATTTGGTTCTAAGAATTTTTGAATTTCCTTTCTTATTTCTTCAATTACCCATTGGTCATTTAAGAGTGTATTATTCTTTCTCCATGTATATGTATGCTGTTGTTGTTGTTAAGTGCCAACAAGTCAGGTCTGACTTATAGCAACTCTTATAGGGTTTTCAATGGCTGATTGTTTCTGGAATACTTTGAGAACAGAGTGCTATGTCCTTCTCCCATTTTTGCTGTGCCGGGAATTGATCTCCTGACCTCAGAGACTGCAGAGCAGTCTACCAAGTGCTCTACCATTTAGCTCTACCAAGTGAGCTAAATCCCAGGCCATGTATTTGTATATCTTCTATAATTTATTTTGTTGGTCATTTCTAGTTTTATTCCATTATGGTCTGATAACATACACAAAATTATTTCAATTCTTCTGTATTTGTTAAGTTCTGATATTTCATTTATGACTTAAAATGTGATTTATTTTAGAGAATGTTCCATGGGTTGCTGAGAAGAATATGTGTTCTGTAGCTTTTGGGTGGAATATTCTGTATATGTCTATTAAATACATTTGATCTATTGTAGTGTTTAACACTGAAGTTTCTTTGTTGATCTTTTTGTCTAAATTTTCTATCTACTGATACGAGGGGGATATTGAAGTCATCCAATATTATTGTATCTGGACCCATCTGTCCTTTTACGTCCACTAGCATTTTTTTCTGCCTGTAACTGTAGCCCTTTGGCATCCAATCCCATCAGATCTCAGAAGTTAAGCAGAGTCTGGCCTGGTTAGTACTTGGATGGGAGACCTCCTGGGAACACCAGGTACTGTAGGCTTGGGAAATGGAACCAGTAACCCACTCCCAAAAATCAATCTGCCACTGAAAACCCTATGAACAGCAGAGAAGCACTGACAATAGTGTTTCGCCTGTTGTAAGTAGAGTCACTATGAGTCAGATACCAACTCGACAGCACCTAACAACAACAACAATAACAACAAGCATTTTTTAAAATAAAGTTTGGTGCACCATTGTTTGGTGAGTATATATTTACAATTGTTATACTTTCTTGGTCAGTTGTTTCCTTTATTAATATGTGTCACTCTTCTTTGTGTCTTTGGAACAGTTTTAGCTTGAAGACAGCTTTGTCTGATATAAAGATGACTACTCCTTTTTTCTCTCTCTCTCTCTTTCTTTCTTTCTTTCTTTCTTTCTTTCTTTTTTTTTTTGGCTTCCAGTTGCTTGGTATGTCAATTTCCATCTTCTCACTTTTGTTGTGTGGGTATACTTGCCAGTGAGATGTGTTTCTTGCAGACAACAAATTGTTCTTTTGTTTTTTGTTTTTTTAATTAGAGAGGTAAGACCATTTATAATTAGGGTTATTATTGAGAGTAGTTTGCTGGGTAGTGATTTGGATGTTTTCCTTGCTGGTTCATAAACTATTCGTTATTCTATTTGTTCTTTATTTATATTCTTGGTTTGCTGGATTTTTGAGTTAGACATGGCTGATTCTTTCCTAGTTCTCTTTTGTTTGTCTGTTCCTCCCCATGTAGTTTATTCTTTCTTGTGCTCTTGCGGTGAAAACTTTCTTCCTTCAGTATGTGCAGGATTCCTTCAAATATCTCCCTCAATGCAGGTTTGGTGGTCATGTACTGCTTCAGTGTGTGCTTTTCTTGGAGTGTCTTTATTTCTCCATCAATTTTAAATGATAATTTACTGGATATAATAATCTTGGTTGGTAATTATTTATTTTCAGGACTTGAAGTATATCTTTCCATCCTTTCATAGAATTTAGAGTTTGTGCTGAGAGGTCTGATGTAATTCTGATGGGTTTTTCTTTGGAAGTAGGTTGGTGTCTTTCTCTTGCAGCTTTTCATATTTTTTTCTTTGTTCTGGAATCATGACACTTTTATTATTATGTGCTGTGGGGAAATTCTCTTCTGGTCATGTCTATCTGGTGTTCTAAATGCCTCTTGTGGTTGGACATCCATTTCTTTCCCCAGATTTAGGAAATTTTCTGCTATAATTTCACTAAATAAGTTTTCTATGCCTTTAGTTTTTATCTCAACTCTTTTTCTTACCCCATGGAGTCTTAGATTTTGTCTCTTGATCATGTCCTAAAGTTCTTGAAAATTTGTGGTCATGTCTTTGATTTTTTTTTCTTTTTGGTATCTGAATGTAGCATTTCTTCATCCTTACCTTCCATCCCTGGTAGTCTATCTTCTGCTTAATCTAGTCTACTAGTGATGCTTTCCATTTTGTTCTTTATTTGGTTTATTGAGTTCATTTCCAACATTTCTGTTTTTTGTTTTTTCAAAATCTCCATTTCCTTGCTGAATTTCCCACCCAGTCTGCTGACTTTGTCATCAACATTGGTGATTTTCTGACCTAGGTCCTGTATTAATCTCCTTATTTCATTCAGTTGCTTGTTTGTATCCTCTTTGAGGTCATTAATCTTTTTTTTTTTTTTTTTTTGAGGTACTGGGGATTGAACCTAGGGCTTCGCGCTTGCATGCTTTGCAAGTGCTGGACCACTGAGCTGCACCCTTAGCCCATTTTTTTACTTTTTGAGGCAGGGTCTTGCTAAGTTACACAGACCGCCTCTTGTCTGGAACTTGCGATCCTCTTGCCTACGTCTCCCGAGGCTCTGGGATTACAGGCGTGCACCCCTGCACCCAGCTGGTCATTAATCATTTTTACAAGTAAAATTTAAATTATTTGTTTAAAATTTCAACTGTTTCAGTATTTTTGGATTCTGTGATTAAAGAATCATGGTCTTTTGAAAAAGATGCATTTCCTTGCTTTTTCATGTTTCTTGTTTTTCTGATTTATGATTTGTGCATCTGTAGGGGTGGATACCACTTCCTCTTTTATTTGGGGGTCTTTTTAGTGAGCCATTTTCTCTTGGGATCACAATCTTGAGTGCCACTCCCAGACAGGAAGATGAACCTTCACAACAAGTAAAATACTCAACTAAACCAGATACAGAGACACACTTGGAATCACTTAATGCCAACTGCTATACCACCAATGCCCATAAGACACAGAATGGCAATAATAACATTGAACGAACTGTGAGGTTACAAAATACATAGTGTGAAAGTATAAATAGTACTTGCCCTAAGTAAGAAGGGGGACAAAAAAAGGGGAGATGGGAGGATGCCTCAAAGGTGAAGCAAAAGAAAGGAAAAAGAAGATCTCAAAAGGAAATGAATGTTAGGAAGAGGGAGGAAAAGGAGCTAAAGATAAAAGGAAATGTTTGCATGACAAAAAAGATATATAAACAGAATTAGGTTTATGGCACAACAATAAGAAGTAGTATCCCAAAATATTTAAAATAGAGTAAATAAAAAAAGAGATACAGAAAAATGCAGGTAGACTGAAAAAGATAGAAAGAAAACTACATTAGAAACAAGGGAAGTGAGGAAATGAAGATTAACAATGGAAAGAAGGATATATGTATATATACACACTATATATGTATACACACATATATATTATATATATACACATATATATGTATACACACACACACACACACACACACACACACACACACACACACATATATCTCCCTAGTTTGCTCTCCTGAAAATCCACGGTCTTTGAGAGCTGTGGAAGGAGGATCTTTAGCCCCAGGCCAGAGGGAAGCTGTGCAATTCAATGTGATCCTGTCTCCAAGCGAAAATAAGAGAAAGGCTGAGGATACTACACCATGGCACAGCAATTACCTCAGCTCAGCAGGAAGGAAAAAAAGATTTAACAGAAAAGAAGAAAAAGTGCTTGAGGAACTTCTTTCTGTAGCCTCAAATGTTGGAGTCTGTGAGGTGGAGGTGGTGGTCAGTTGAGGATGGAGCCTTTTTATATGAGCATGCCTTAGAGTTGAGAGTCTCTGTAGTTCCCCTCAGCGCATGGGATCCTCTCCTCTCTCCATCAGGTGGAGTTTGCTTCTGAGCAACTTTACCCAGCTTCTTGCTGCCTGAAACTCTCAGCGTGTCAATGTCCTAACTCCTCCCTCACTGCACCTGCCTACCGCCGGTGTGTAGCATGCTGGGACTGTGGCAGGTCAGCTCCAGGCTTTCTCAGAGGGTGATTATTCTTTGTTTTCAGAAGGATGTGGCAGTTCACTCCTGAAAATCAATCCTGAAACAATCAGCCATTAAAAACTCTGTGAGGGTCACTGAGTTGGACATGACTCAGTAGCACCTAACAATAGCAGCAAGGGTAGCTCATTCTCACACAATAGGTTCCGTCTGAAGATGGCACTGGGTAAAAGCCCTCTAAGACATGTATGTGGGAGAGTGACTTCTCCAGTGTTGAACTCCTTAATCAGGGAGAGCCATTGTCTCAGCAAGTCCCTGGAAGAGTTCAAGGGCTTCAAGGACTGTAGGCTTGTCCTGTGGGACTGCCAGTCTGATGGTCAAATCTGTCTGGTTTACCTCTTTGGATGAGGGCTTCACTTCAGCTACCCCATGGGAAGCCATATCTAGGGATGTGTCCTGATCAGTCATTCTCATTGATCAGCTCCATTCTGCTACTTGGGGCCATCTAACAGTCTCTTATGTGGTTTTTGTGCTTCTCTAGACCTCTTTGGGCTGGGATTTATTTATCTCAGTTGGTAGAGCACCACTCTGCAGTCTCTGAGGTCCTGAGTTCAATTCCCAGCACCACAAAAATGGGAGAAGGATGTGGCAATCCACTTCTGAGGCAATCCCAAAACAATTAGCCATTGAAAACCCTATGAGGGTCTCTATGAGTGATGGCACCTACCAACCAACCAACCAGATCTTCCTTCTATGGAAAAGACTCCATCCCTTTTTATCCTAACTCTTTTGTTTTATCACATCACACAGAGGCTGCCTTTAATCCACCATCTTAAACCAGAAGAGATGAAATTTCTTCAATGATACCAAAAATCATCTAAAATTGACTGTGGTAATGGTTGCATGTATCTGTGATTGTACAAGGAAACTTTGGCTTGTATATTTTAAATGATTGAATTATTATTTGTTGTTGTTAGGTGCTAGTGACTGAATTATAGAGAACATGAATTATACCTCAGTAAAGCTGCTATAAATAAATTCTACTTGATTAACATTAGCATTGCCACTTCCTGATTTGTTATTATCATTCCTCTTTTACTGAGTATCTGAGTGTACTGTCAGAAGTATTCTCAGATTACACATTACACTTCATAAATATATATATTCTTTAACATATATGTTAAAGATCAGCAGGTCAGCAGATACTGCTGTGTCCCAGTGTGAGAAGTCCCACTTTCATATGGTCCAGGTGAGGGAGTTGTGTCACTAACTGGTCTAGGGTGTTAATAAGTTCACAGCCTGGATCTTCTAATGTATTTTTGATGAGTCCATGTGTCCATGTGTTCCTACTTCAATTTGATAAGTTCATAGGTGGTAATATTTTATTCACATGAATAAGTTATTATCAGTCTGTGCCTCCTGGCTTATGCTGGACAGATGGTGGTTGTTTAACATATACATTAAAGAATAGAAATTAAAGGGTTAAAGAGGCTTCAGGATTCAAAGAGGGCTTACTGAAGGCAAGAAGAGGGAGCTGATATAGAATCAAAGAGAGTCACTGCTGATGGTTAAATAAGACATTAACAAAGCTGGGTGCTGTGGCTTATATGGTAATCTCAGCAACTCAGTAGGCTGAGGCAGGAGGATTATGAATTCGAGACCAGAGGCAGTGAGACCCTGTCCCAAAAATAAAAAAATAAAAAAGGGGGCTGGGGTGCAGTTCAGTGATAGAACATTTGTCTAGCGTATACAAGGTCCTGAGCTCAACCCTCTAGTACCATAAAAAAGAAAGATATTAATGAACTCTACCACAGAGCTATTGCAGGTGCAGAGCTAATCTCGAGGCAAGGAGATGAAGTATTGCAAGGTCAGTTTGAAGTGAAATGCAAGGCTAGGTCTAGGAAAGGTGCAGAGCATGTTCAAAGCAAAGCGCAGGGCTGGGTCTGGATGGATAGTAATTTGAGTGGGCTGCGTCCAGCAAGGGGATGAGCTGAGCTGAAGCCCCAGAGGCATAATCAGAAATTTGTTGTCAATTGATCCAGGACACATGTCCTGGTTGGTCTGATGACAGGTCAGCAGATACTGCTGTGTCCCAGTGTGAGAAGTCCCAGTTTCATATGGTCCAGGTGAGGGAGTTGTGTCCCTCACTGGTCTAGGGTGTTAATAAGTTCACACCCTGGGTCTTCTGATGTATTTTTGATAAGTCCATGTGTCCATGTGTCCCTACTTTGATTTGATAAGTTCATAGGTGGTAATATTTTATTCACATGAATAAGTTGTTATTAGTCTGTGCCTCCTGGTTTATGCTGGACAGATGGTGGTTGTTTACATGCACAAACACGATGTGGAATCATGTCGTAACTGAACACAGTGGGTTGACATTTTGGTGAGTGCAAAGCCAACATAAACACAACCAAGACCTGATGAATGGGGAATCATTTATTATCTGTGCAGGTACAGAAAAGCATGGGAATCGCTTCCAAAGCAATGCTCTTCCTGAAAAAAGGAAGCCTTAGGTTATTTGAGAAGCCTATACATACTCATAGAAAGGAGGTATTTGAGGGTGAGTACAATTTACAAGCATGTTAAATCTAAGGTATACACTACTGGGCCTGCTTAGTTAAGGTCATTGTTCAGAAACAAAAAATGGCAAATAGGCATACCCTCTGAATGTGTCAGGTCAGTACTGTAAAAGAATGGTAGGAGGAAATGTTTTAGGCATCTCTGGTTTTTATTCTATGTCCTCACTGGAAATTCCTTTGGTTGCTTGATGTTTTCTATTCTCTTGGGCTGTATCTCATCATTCTTCAGCTGTAGAATGGATAGCTAGAATGTAAGGGCCTGTGGTTCTGGCAAAGGTCAGACTTGAGATAATGCTGCTTCTGAGTGTATTCCTTTCAGCCAGCCAGGGATGAGAAGGTGAGAGAGAAAGGCCTCAGAACAAATAGACCTTCTGGACTATAAAAAGGGGAAGATAAGATTTAAAAAGAGATCCTCAGAAGACACAGCCTTCCACTTGCCTATTTCTGTGGCTGCTGAATTCCTACCTCCGCATTTATAAACAAAATGGCACAGATTGGTGTTTTGTAAAATGGAATCACTCAGGGCAAGGAACTGTCTGAAAGCTGTTAATTTATACAATCTAGAGTAACTTGGGCTGGGATTTAGCTCAGTTGGTAGAGTGCTGCGCTGCAGTCTCTGAGGTCCTGAGTTCGATTCCCAGCACCACAAAAATGGGAGAAGGGCCTGGCAATCCACTCCCAAGGCAATCCCGAAACAGTCAGCCATTGAAAACCCTATGAGGGTCGCTATGAGTCGGATACCGACTTGATGGCACCTAACGACAACAACAACAGAGTAACTTACCCCATGTGTCTGTCAGCTAGTGCTATGGAGGCTTGTGTGTTGCTGTAATAGTGAAAGGTTTGTCACCTGTATCTCAGATACCAGTAGGGCCATCCATGGTGGACAGGTTTCAGCTGAGCTTCCAGACTAAGACAGACTAGGGAGTAGGACTCAGCAACCCACTCTCAAAACAATTAAACATTGAATGACAGAGAATATGAATATAACCCCACCAATAACAGAGAAGTGCTGTCAAATATGTTGTTGTTGTTGTTGTTTTTGTTAGGTGCCCTCTAGTTGAGCCTGACTCAGTGACCCTCCTATGGTTTTCAATGGTTGATTGGGGGATTATTTCAGGAGTGTATTGCCACATCCTCCCATTTTTACAGAGCTGGGGATAGAACCTGGGTCCTCAGGGAGTGCAGAGCAGCACTCTACCAACTGAAGTAAACCTCAGCCCACTGTCAAATATAATGCAAGAAAATGAGCCCCCCAGGCTAGAAGTCATTCAAAAGATAACTGGGGAAGAGTTGCCTCCTCAAAGAAGAGTTGACCTGAATGATAGGAATGGCGTAAATCCCCTGGGACTTCCATTCACTCAGGTTGCACAAATCAAATTGAGAAGAAACACAGTAGTTGCAATAGCAGGCCCAAAGATCAAAAGATCATGTGCATGGCCCAGTGTTGGGTAGTGTTTCATTCTGTTGTGCTTATGGTTGCTCTGAATTGGACCCGACTCAATGGCACCTAACAACAGAGTAACTTAGGTCAGGAAAAGTGCTAATCTTTACATTATCTTGGTTCAATGATTTAATTTTGGATGAATGTTAACTTCTATTCATTTTCATAATTTTCCCATTGATCGCAGTCCATTTTATATTATCTGTTTTCCACACATTTGTCTTTTGCCATACCAGTTATGTCTTTGTTGTTATTATTCTGTAATGATTTGAGTAGGCAACAGCTTTTTCCTTAATTCTATTAACATTATTTAAAAACTTTTCAAAAATATTCTTGGTTCTGGTTCCGTTGTGATGACCTAAACCAACCCCATCCCACTTACACAGCTGATTACAGTTAAAATCCAGAACAAAATACAAAAGCAACTGACCTTCAGACTCTGAAATGAAAATGACAGCAGGAGGATTGTGAATGGAACTCAGAGAAACAAACACCAAAGGAGTGTTTCTCCTTTAGCAGCAGGGTTCCAAGGACATGTCCTAGACATGTTTTTGTGCAGCAGCCCTGGTGGCTAAAACTCCAAGATAAACTCATCCCCCTGACCAGAGGAATCATGAAGGAGAGGGAAGGAGTGTGTAGGAGGGAATAAAGCTGAATAATAGGACTTCCAATTTCTGTGTATGAAACCACAAAAGTTACAGCCTAACCATTACATGAAATGCAGAACCAGTGCAATACCTCAAAGGCTTACTGAATACAACTGAGGCTGGAACCATCTTCAGGAGTCTCAGCTTAGCTTGCATGAGTTGGACCCAAGCCAATACAGCAAATGCTAAGAGAACCAAATTGAATGTTAATCAGTACTTACAAAAGGTAAGACAGGTATTATGACCTAAACCTTAGTATGTTGATGGCCCCTTAAAAGTGAGTGGGATAAAGGACCTACAAGGTTTCAGAATTTCTACATTTTACATGAAGTAGTATATATTAACTCTAAGTAGGGTATAAAAAGTGAAATATGTAAAGCACAATCCCCATGGTAACCACTGAAAGGAAAAACACAAAGAGATGTAGTAAAAACTAAATGTAAGTAAATTAAAATGGGATACTCAAAGGTATTAAAATTATCCAAAAGGAGACAGAAAAAGGAGGAATAAAAAGCAATGGGATCAAAAAGAGCATAATAGTAAAATGATAGAACTAAGTCCAAATATATCAATAATTTTATTAAATATTAATGGTCTATATGCCCTTATTAAAAGATTGAGTGGATAAAAGGCAAGACACTGACTGGAGATGTACCTCAGTGGGAAAGTGCTTGCCTGTCCTGTTCAAGGCTCTGGATTCCACCCTTATCAGCACTGAAAAAAACAAAAAGAAAAGAAAAAGTAAGACCCTATGAAATACAGCCTTACAAGAGGCACATTTTAAATAGACTGAAAGTAAATGATAAAGTAAACGAAAAAGATATTCCATGCCCACAGTAAGCACAATAAGGCTGGAGTGGCTATTTTTGTTATAATATAAAACAGATTTTAAAGCAAAAAGTATCCTCAGAGATATTTCATAATGATAAAAGGGACCATTCATCTGGAAGTCACACAATTGTAAATATGTATGTAGCTAATAATCTAGAAAAATTTGTGAAGTAAAAATTGACAGAATTAAAAGGAGAAACAGTAGACTAAAACCTTTCTTAGCATTTGGTAAAGCAATTAGACAAAAATCAGTAAAGAAAGAGAAAATCTAAACACTATAATCAATCTAGGTCTAATAATAGACATGTATAGAGTATGACATTCTGTAAATGCAGAAGACGCATTCTTTTCAGATGCACATGGTACATTCACCAAAATAAACCATATGCACATGGTATGTTCATGAAAATAAACCACATAAAAGGCAAGTGCCAAGATAAAGAATTGAAATTATGCAGAGTGTATCCTCTGACCACAATGGGATTGAAGGATAAATCAATAATAATAAGATACTCAAATATGTTATTTTTCTATGGTTTCTATAACAAATCACTCCAAACTTAGTGGCTTAAAACTATACATTTTTTATCTTACAGTTCTGTAGTTTAGAAGTCCAAAATGGGTCTAATAGGACAAAAATCAAGATGTCTGCAAGACTGTTTTTTTAATCAGGGTTAGTCCCCAGAGTATGCACACACACACACACACACACACACACACACACACACACACACTTTACCTATGAAAATTTTTATGTATAAAATAGGAATTGGCTCATGAGATTTATAGATACTAAAAAGTTCCATAACATACCATCTGCGAGCTGAGGAGCCAAGATATCTAGTAAGTGTAGTTCAAGTCCAAAGGTCTAAGAGCAGTGGGAGGGGATGTGCTAGTGTGAGTCCTGCAACTCAAAAGCCTGGGAACCAGGAGCCCCAATGTCCCACGGGAAGAAATGATAGATATCCCAACTTAAGAAGAGAGAGAAAAATAATTTGCATTTCCTTTGCTTTTTTTGCTATATTTGGACCCTCAAGAGGTTAGATGGTACCCACCCACACTCTAAAGATGAGTCTTTTAAAATTCAATCTACTGATTCAAATTCTGTTATCCTATAGAAACGATGTCATAGACACACCTAGAGATAACATTTTACCAGCTATATGGGTATCCTTTAACCCAGTCAAGTTGACACATAAAGTCTATACCTTGTCAACTAGATACCCAGGCCTCTCTTTAAAACATACTTGATTTCCCAATAAAGACAGTAACAAGATAATAATTCTAACTATCCTGTGTACAACCTAAAACACAGTAATACTTTCTCCAGAAAACCTTTGAATCAACAGGACAAGAAGAGAGTTCAGGTGTGGCTGAGATGATTGGTCTGGACTAGCAGGGAAATTGGATTGCTTCTGCACAGGGGAGACAAAGTACTTTTGCACTTGACTCTTCAGAGCCTTCAATTGTCACGGCAATTTAATTTTGGTTCTAGAATTATATGATACTGAAAAAAAAACTATTGGTTTTTAATTTTGAGATCAAATTTTCTTTCTTAAAGCAGAAGTTGGTCCTGTGGAAGTTTTCTCTCAAACTTCAAATATGAGTACTGTCAAAGACATACTTAAATGTTGAGCCACAGGAATGTACAAGGCTAAAATATCCTGCTTTTTACATAGGTGAGACCCAGCTGGTACCCCAACTGGGCTGGGCCAGTGCTCCAGTGTCACAGCTACATGGCTCAGCTAGCTCTAGCATCCACTGAAGAGTGGCAAATAGAAGTTCTGCCCAATAAATAATAGAGCATCACAAGAATTATCTTAGGCACTACCTAAACATCACTTTGACTAGCTAAACAATTCGACCCAATACTATTTGCTCTGTAAGAAGAGAGAATTGAATTTAAATTTTGTCCTACAGTAAAGGCATCATTGTTCTTTAAACTCTCTGTTTCTCCTCATCTAAAACATCCCCATCCTGGCATAAGCTCTCTCAGAACACTCCAACTTCTGACTGACATTGCATTACACACCAAGACGCAAGAGCAAAGAGGATAGAGGAAACAGGCTGGAGAGTCTCTGACATCATCTTTCTCTTATTATTTTTAAGCCAATTCTCACTTGTTAAGTCAGTTTCAAGAGCATGAGGAGAAACAGGCTTTGTTGTATGAAGTTGTTATTAGGTGCTGTCTAGTAGGTGTCTGACCCATAGTGACCCTATGTACAACAGGCGAAACAGTATTGTTAGTGCTTATCTGATTGGATAGTCTGATAGCATACTTATAATAATAATAATAAAAAACTTCACCCAAAGAAACAATCAATATGACTAATAGAGTGAAAACTTACTTATATTTTCTTCTTTGGTTGCTATGCATAAAGATATATATACATGAGCTCAGAGATAAAACTAGATGTGTTTCTATTTTACTT
The DNA here is from genome assembly GCA_007922755.1 of Pedetes capensis. Taxonomy (NCBI): domain Eukaryota; kingdom Metazoa; phylum Chordata; class Mammalia; order Rodentia; family Pedetidae; genus Pedetes; species Pedetes capensis. Next base: position 78,396 of record VMDO01006890.1, read on the forward strand.
TCTTTCAAGTGACTCTTCCATGTTTTCTACCTTTATGTGATTGTCAAGTTTTTATTTCCTCTCTAGATTATCAGCTATAAGTGCTCAAAATCTTGTCTTTATTATATCATACATCATTTCTACATATTTGTACCAATGTTGATGAAATCTGGTGCTTATTGTATATCCATCTTTATTAAAAGACCAGTCATATGAGTATCCAATACAGATTAATAAATTCTATGTCTTTGTAATACAGACAATTTATAAAATACGTCTCTTAGAACTGTTGTCCAAGATATTGTTGCCCTTCATTATTTCAACAAATAGAGGGAAATAACTGTAGGATATCAAGAGAGTGAAGTCTTTTGTTTACTCTTCGGTCAACAAATTTCTATTGATTAATGTGTTGAATATTGGTTTATGAATTTAGATTATTTTGTGTAATATTTAACTCCATATTTTATCATTAATGATCATTCTCAAAGGAGGAGAAAAGGCATAATATTCATTGATCATTGTGCTAGGTGAATCATGAGCCACACATTTCCATTATTTCTCAGTGCCAGTTAAGGATGCTTCACATTTCCGTAGAGTCTAAAGTCATAGGAATAACTCACCATATTTTAAAAATAATTTTATCTAAAATATTTTTTTCCACTTTTTCTATAGAGTATACATAAATAGTTGACATTAAGATACCTCTTTATCATTTTATATGTGCCATTTTCCAAATTACCTTGCATATTAGCCAGGAAGATGACATACCACTAATGTATCAACATCACTGTTAATTTTATTTTAAAAATATTCTGGATGGGCTAATTTTCCAGTATCAAAACTCTCCATTGTAACATGGGATTAAATATTTGAAAACCTGAGTATAATGTAAACATGCCACTGTTCTAGGCTCCTTTTCCATATTCACTTTATGTACTTCTACATAGTATTCACGACACTGGTGAGATTTACTGATTTTTAAATCTAGTTTTCTAGAATGTGAAATCCTTAAGGAAGGTCAAGTGTTTCGATTACTGCTTTATCCCGCTAAGACTCAATAATATGTTTGTTGAACGAATCAATTTAAAAGAGAGCTTCTTACAAGGCGAGTCATTATACATATTTAAGCAATACCTTATTGCTAGCTTTTAATGTAATTTCTCAACAGATTTAATGAGTGAGACAAGCTTGTTGAATAAATTATAGTATTAAACTTTAATTTATCCATCTCTGGTTCTCTGTCTTCTTTCTGGAACATTGTTCTCTGATTTGATATTCTTTCCACAAACTTCAACAATTTGTTAATTGATTTTAGTATAAAGAAATGGTAGATTATGGTTAAAATTTGAATCATGGCATATACTTTAAGAATATCAGCCTAAATATAATGATTTTCCTGTAATACATGAGTATCAGTTCTCTTGTTTGGAAATTTTATAAAATTATTCATTTGTCCTTTGAATTAGTTTTTTGTTGCCACTGTACCAAATTGCCACAAACTTAGTGACTAAAAATGACACAGATTTATTCTCTTACAGTTCTGGAGAACAGAAGTCTGAAAGCAGTTTCACCATGCTAAGGTCAAGGTATCAGTGGGTCAGGTGCCTTGTGGCATCTCGGGAGTAGAATGTGTTCCTTGTCTCTTGCAGCTTCTAGTTGTTGTTGTTGTTAGTTGCCATCAAGTTGGTATCCGACTCATAGCGACCCTCATAGGGTTTTCAATGGCTGACTGTTTCGGGATTGCCTTGGGAGTGGATTGCCAGGTCCTTCTCCCACTTTTGCGGTGCTGGGGATTGAACTCGGGACCCCAGAGACTGTAGAGCAGCGCTCTACCAACTGAGCTAAATCCCAGAAATTCCTTATGAGGCAATAATTCTGCTGATTGGTGAGTCATGTCATGTACATTTACATTCATGTAAATGTGGGGGTCCGGGGCCTTGAAGTTCTTGCAGTGTCAATACCAGGGCACCTGTGTTGCATAGGCCCTGGAGTTTCCCGCTCATTTCTACTTGAGGGCTCTCCATGGGCAAGGCTGGACAAGGCCTACACACTACCCTGTCCTTTAGGCCTATGCCTGGGGCTCTGACCCATCAGTGGAGACTTTGTGAATAAGAGCAGCCTATTCTGTCCCATTTCACCTTCACATGTGTCACTCTGCATCTGCTAAGCTGCTCCTCAGAAGGAGGCCTGGCTTCTGACCACTTCAGAAAGCCTCTGTATTGGTTCATTTTATGTGCCACTTAACTGGGTTAAGGGATGCCCAGATAGCCCATTCAACTCATAGCAACCCTTATAGGGTTTTCAATGGCTGACTGTTTCGGGATTGCCTTGGGAGTGGGTTCCCAGGCCCTTCTCCCATTTTTGCAGGGCTGGGAATTGAACTCGGGACCTCAGAGACTGTAGCACAGTGCTCTACCAACTGAGCTAAATCCCAGCCTGCAGCTTCTAGAGGCCCCCACAATTCCTTGGCTTATGGCTTCTTCGCTTCACCTTCAATCAAGCCTCTTGCTTATGCCATCACATTGCCCTCCTCTGTAGTGAAATCTTTCTGCCTCCTCTTGCAGGGAAATTTGTGATTGCATTTAGAGGCCCCTCAGATTATCCAGGATAATCTTCTCATCTAAAAATCCTTAATTCTATCACATGTAAGACCCTTTTGCTATATAACATTCAGAGGCTCTAGGAATCTGAACTTACTTATCTTTATGGGACCATTATCCAGCCTTCTAAACCTCCTCTACTAATTTAATTTCTTTTGAATATATCGTGCTCTTCTGATGAAAAGTTTTAAATTATTAAAATATTTTCATACTAAAAACATTTGTTTCTTGTGATGCTATTCATTATTTTGTGTTTTACAGAATTGAACAATTCTAATTAAAACATACTAAATTATATTTTCACAAGTTATACAAACTTTTTTCAAGTTGTCACCTCCCAAATGTCCTGAGTCTGTTCTTAGAGGTGGATTGTGGAAGACTGTGGAAAGCTAGAGGGTTAGGGAAGGAGTTACTTGGATGGTATGGTCTTCACTTGCCAGAAAACAGCAACTGCAATTGATGTTATTTCAGTTTGTTCTGACACTTGGCCTTTTCTGTTAGCTTTTTTTATTTATGGAAGGTGGAAATGTTAAAAACAGAAAACACATGTTACTCAGTTTCACATTCCGTCTTCAACTGACCCATGGTGTGAATATGCGACACTTTCTAAAATGTCCATCTGTGCCTTTTTGTGGGGTGACTCCTGTTCTCTCAGGAGCTCTTTCATCTCTCCTCTTTACTGACAGCACTTAGCCTTCAGAGCTTAGCTCACTGCCTCTATGAGTCCACCACTTTGCATCTGTGAACCTTCCACGTGAACCCCACACTGCTGATCCTAGGGCTGACTTGTCCTGGATTGCAACTGCTTTTGTATTGCTATGTCTCCTCCTCTGGGCTTTGAGCTCCATAAAAGTGCAAATGCCCCTCAGATGGTAATACCCAACACCATGCCCAGCATAGATGAGGTGTTTAGTAAATGTGTGCAAGAAGTAAGGGCTCATTCAGTAATTGTGTGATGAACAAATAAAGCTTGTTTATGAGTTATGTCATGAACTTCTCTACCACTATCTGACACATGAACATTCTGTAGAATATGTAGTGAGAAAAATGAAGAAAAGTTTCTCATTTATCAATGTTGATATTACAAAACCATAAATGTGGAAAATATTTTATAAGTTTGGGGGTGGGGATCATGTGTATCAGACCATATACTGACACATGTGGTGGCCACATGGGTTGAGATGGATCAAATATGTATCAATATCCTTCTGAAAATCATGTCACTATGTCATATAATTTCCACCTAAGAACTCTGACAAACCAGTCATTTTTATACAAGGGTACTGCAGTTCTTTCTATTACTAACTGTATCTTAAAAAAAAATATTTCCAGTAAAGATGTTGTTGTTAGGTGCCTTCGAGTCGGTATCCGACTCATTGTTGTTGTTGTTGTTAGGTGCCGTTGAGTCGGTATCCAACTCATAGCGACCCTCATAGGGTTTTCAATGGCTGACTGTTTGGGATTGTCTTGGCAGTGGATTGCCAGGTCCTTCTCCCATTTTTGCGGTGCTGGGAATTGAACTCAGGACCTCAGAGACTGCAGCGCAGCGCTCTACCAACTGAGCTAAATCCCAGCCCATCCAGCTCATAGCGACCCTCATAGGGTTTTCAATGGCTGACTGTTTCGGGATTGCCTTGGGAGTGGATTGCCAGGCCCTTCTCCCATTTTTTCGGGGGGGATGTCAGAGACTGCAGTGCAGCGTTCTACCCACTGAGCCAAATCCCAGCCCCCCCAAGTAAAGACAGTTATGGTTTAATGCTTTGTACCTAAGCCTGTAAGTTTACTTTTGTTTTAACAAAATAAATTTTAAAAATTAATTTATTAATTGATTTCATCATAAAAGTTGCATACAACTACTTTATGTAAAGTTACTTAGAGATTAAGAAGTTTTCATGAGTACTTTTCATTTCAGACCCCCAAAAAAATACAATTGTGAATTGAGATGATAATCATTTTCCTTGTGCAACTCTGAAAGAAATGGAATTTTGTAACTACATTAGAAAGCTTGAAAAACTGCTTTTCAACTATCTTTAGTCACTTCTTCCATGTAAAATCAACAATTATTATCACTCAGAAATCAATAAGTTCTTGTTTATTTTGTGGAGGTGACATTGCTCGTGTTATTTTTTCATTGTTTATTGACTATTTATAATGCCAATCATACTTATTGGGTAAATAAACTATTTAACAATTAGGTATAAATGTGCATATCCGTGTCTATAAATAATTTTTATTAACTGAACTTGTAGTTTTAGTGAATCATACCAATCATGGAAAATAGATACTGACAGTGGGATATAATACCCAAATCCCACATTTCTACCAGTGGTCCTCTTTATCTTTTCACTTCCATTCCATCTGGGTCCCCCACCTGTTGGATGGTGCTGCCCACATTCAGGGTGGGTCTTTCCCCATAGTTGCTCTCCCACATGTCAATCTTCTCTGGAAACACCCTTATAGACACCCACAGGTGTATTTTACTAATTCGTTTGGCACTGTTTGGTCTAGGTAAGTTGGCAGTCAAGATTAGCCATCACACAGCCCATGGAATTCATTTTAGTTAATTGAGGCAGGAAGGAAATCGCTAAAACATAGCCTAGTGGCACCACTAAGGTAGTCACTGCTCCTGCAGAAAACCCACCTCTGTGCTGAACAGGAGGTTACTGAATTAGAAAGGTGTTTGACAGATCAGGGACCAGACTACATGACTGCTGGCTCCAAAATTATACTGCTTCTGTCATAGTCTGTGTCCCCAAATGGACGTCCTGTACCCTGTCTCTCTCCACCCAATTCTGATCTAAATGAAAGCCTCAAGTAAACACGTCTGGGTGGCAGAATAGCAGTCCTCCCTTATCCATGGTTTTGACTTCTATGATTTTATTTATCTGTGAACAACCTCAGTCTGAAAATATGATGTGGAAAATTCTGGACATAAGCCATTTGTAAGTTTTAAATTTGCATGCCCATTGCAAGTGGTATGATGAAATCTTGCAGTGTCCTGCTTGATCCCACCTGAGTCGTGAATAATCCCTTTGGCCACAGCATCTCCATGCTGTTTACACCACCCACCTACTAGTCACTTAGTAGCCATCTCAGTTATCAGAGCAATGTTTGCCATATTATAGTGCTTGTTTTCAAATAATAATGGTCCCAATGGGCAAAAGGAGTGACACTGGCAATTTGGATATGACAAAGTGAAACTGTACAGGGTTTCCATTGAGTGAAAAGGAGAACAATCTACTTAATAAGGAAAGAAAAATATCATATGCTGAGATTGCTGAGACACATGGTAAGAACAAACAGGAAAAAACATGGTATATTTGAGCCTTGGTCCCATCCACAGTTTCAGACATCCACTGGGATCTTGAAATACATTGCCATGGATAAGGGGGACTACTACACCTACAGAACATGCAGAACGCTTGCTTCAGAGGAGTCTGGGAAATGGTGTTTTTAGTATGAGGAAAAGGCCCAGCAGAGAGGGCCTGAAATGGCTGATGTGTAATCTCATCCCCAGTAGGGAGCACACTAGTTTTAATTCTTCTTGGATGATCACGTGATGTTGGGGCAAACCTCCCCTCCCTACACCCAGACCAGACAATGGATGTAGAAACAGTTTGTTGTAAAGTGAAATGCAAATGCCAGTTATTTAGTATTGTTCCCTGTGCCATTTGTGCCCTCCTACTTATTTCTGTTTCTGTTTAGCCTGTGTGGTATGCCAATGAGATTAAAAAATAAAAACCACTATCTTTGCAGAATACCGTCCTTTAATCCAATCCCTGAATATATCTGCTCATGAAAATAGTACAAAAGGGAATGGGGACTGTGGTATCTTTAGCTTGGACTTATTTCCACGGCTAAGTTTAGATAAGTGCTTTAATGAGTCTTGTTAGCAGGCTATAGCTTAATGCCATTTGGCTCTCCTTGAAGACTCTTCTATTCCTGATCTTGAGACTTATTTTTCTTTAAAGTAAGCTGGCACATTCTGAGGCTTTAGCTAATTCGTTAATCACTGGTGGTGAATTAGGTACTTTGTTGGCAAAATTTTGGCCTATTATGAACATTTTCCAAATCACACTCAGAGTCTAACTTTCTGGCCTGGAAAAACTGACCCTCCATTTAGACATTTCCCATTTTTCAGGATCCCAGGGTTACATTGTGCCCTCTATGATAGTCCACTTTGATTTCAAATTACTTCCTGATCTTCTCATCTCCCTCCAACCCAATCTCTACCATATTTGCCATGACCTTCCTCAATTATTTTTATTTCCAGAGCTATGTAAGATAAAAATGTAAAGTATATTCCAACATATGCTTGTTAAGTTCTCTTGGATAACAAGCCATAGTTATTGTGGGTGAGAAAGAATGATCACTCCTTCATTTTGTAGGGAAAACATGACATAAATTAATTTTCAGCATTGGCAGGTATTTGTACTTACACTTCCCTGTGCTTAAAAAATATTTCTTGCCAGTTGAAAAATGAATTCAACATTATGATTGGTAAATATTGCTTTTAAGGATTCGACAATTTTCTGTAAGATGTAGATTATCCCAACTGAAACTGCAGAGAGCCTGAACCTTTCTGAAGGTGCTCAAATTCTTGGGCAACTTCTCCAGTTCATCTCTGACATTCTACCGTTCTATGAACCCAGGACTGTTCAGCTGCCCAGTTTAAGGCAGTGACACTTGCCCACCTCATTGATCCATGCCCTAAGGAGAATGTTAACATACAGAACTACAGAGGGCATTACTAAATTCACTTTCCTGTCTACTTTTTCTCTTTTTTCCTTTGCCCCCTTCTTTTTTCCTTGCACTCATATATTTTAAAATTAAATAAACAGACCCTGAGGAGTTGTCTTTCTTTAGATCATCAGAACTATAGGCAGTCAGAGTATTATGAGTGAAATTGTCTTTGAACTTTCTTACTTTTCCTTAAAGGAAGTACGAGGACCTACTTCACCAGAACTACCTCCATGGGGAAAGTTTTCACTTTTCTTCCTTAACCTGGTTGCTCCTCATGAGCAGTTATATATTCAAATGAATCTGTCAGGGACAAGAGTCTGGTGCTCGAGTTCCTGCTCGGCTGGATGACATTGATTTGTGAGCATAATGCTCGGCTGCAGGATGTGTGACAGATAAATTTTATCAAAATTAAGGCACAATTAAACATTTCATCTTCCTAATTACTGGCTGTAGATTCAGCCTGATGACCATGTGCTGTAAGAAATCAGCGACCATTACACATTTTAATGGAGCACAGCTGTCTTACAGCTTGGTAATATTTGCACAGTGCCACAGAACTGTAATTTATGATAAAAAGAAAAAATGTGTATTGGTGCTTTTTTGCCAAAATAGATTAAGGATTCATATACTTTAATGAGATTTGGACCTAGTCTTGGATTATCGTAATAAATGATTTATGTGCATGTTGGTGGACTCCTGTAGTTCGCAGTTGATTTGTGTTTTGGTCTATCAATATGTAATTCAGTATTTATTCTTGAGCCAATACTTTTCACTTTCTGCATTTTCTTCTTCTTTGGTGTCTTGCAAAGGATAGGTGGGAAGATGAACCAAACACAAAGGCAGAGGCAGGAAGGGCCCTGTCCAAAACAACTGTGGCTTCTTTAAAATTTCTTAGGAGTGAGTTTAGGGAGAGGATAGAGGGACTCTGGACAGTAGGATCAGAAAGGAGCAGCCCTGGCCTTGAGTACAGTCATGGAAATCCATACCCAACAAGGCTAAGCTGCAGGTGGGCCCCCCAGGGACCCAGCCTCACTTCAGAATTGGCCTTTGCTCTGCAGAGAAGACAGGAATGATAATTAAGCTTTCCTCTTCTGTTGTCCTATTTTTAAAATGGGGGCAAAGCACTCATTTTACCTCCCTCTCTGGCTTCCTAAGAGTACTCATGAGGGTGAATATGAGTCACGCATGGTGGTGCAAGGCACCACGTACCTCTCCTGCCTGCCGCATTCATCCAGGGCTGGGAGGGGCCCTGCTTGCTGTTACCTACTTCAGGGCTTGTCTCTGCTGGGGGCCACCCTTCCTGGAGAAACCCCACAATGTGCCTGCGTTTGTGAATGAATTGCTTTCCACAGATGAGTCACCCACAGTCAGGAGCACACAACAAATGGTGCCTGGAAATTGTTATGTGACTTGGAGGTGCCTGGTACCGAGTTGCTGTTAACAAATTAGGGAGTAAATGTAAACCATCATAGCTTAGTAATTATTACGATCATTAAATTTATCCAGGCATAATGATGTCATCATCTCCAGTCCGCCTTCTTTGAAAAAAAAAATGCATCTGTCTTCAGAAATATTTCTTTTCAGAACACACACTGGATGAGAGAAAAATGCGAGATACCAGAATCTACAGGAATCTGCTCAGTGTAGGTGTTAATGTGCCTACTGAAAACAGAGAACATATCCTAATGAATTCAGAAAGCCTAAATATATATGTGTAACAGGGAAAGAAGAGCTCATCTTTTTATTATCCCGATCTTCTCCAGGCTTGATGTATTTCGGCGCTCATATGCTGGAATGCTTCGTACTGTACCAGGTTGCATATGCTTGTACACTAATTCTCAATTGCCGTATGCAGTTTGTGACAACCATCTGCTTCGACCTCCCTTTGAGTTCTTTCTCCCACTCAGCCCAGCTGAAGTAAAAATATGGACAGAAACAACTTCTGCAAGGAAATGGGAAAGTTAACAGGACAGTTAAAGTTACCTCGTGAATCTACCTTTCCATGGATGTGCTCCTGCCACTAAGGCTCTGCTTATCAAATATTTCGGAAGGGCAAAGCCTGATGCTTAGCAGAATGCTGCAAGAAATTCTGTTTTCATTTACAGCCTTGGCAATGGAGAAAAGGTGATCATAAAATATGCACATCTAGTGCACATGTGGATGCCAGAGCACACCAATACGGCTCCCGCTACCTAGGCTTTCCATATGTGGCACCTTGTCACATACCAGAGGGAGATGGGAAGGGGAGGAAGGAAGTGAGAGGCAAGTATATTTGAAAATGTCTGGAAAAAAACCACATTTTGAAGTCTGACTTGAAAAGGAGGTTTGTTATATATTTCTGAAAAATTATTGAATTTGAAAGTAGGAGAGAGACCCTCTATAATTATGGACATTGGAGCTCATATCTTTTGCACAAAGCATGAAAAGAATAAATAGGGAAAGGTGTCTGGGAATTTTTAAAAGAAATATTAGGTTTGTGTGCTTGTGTTTGGAAGGGAGATTAAGGAAAAGAAAAAGAGTACTTGAGTTACTAGACAATATTCTGCTGTGTAAGTGGTGATATTTGTTGCCTTTCCTTAAATCCAAGGCTGGTGGGTGCTATGGCACAGACCTATAATCCCAGTTATATGGGAGGCAGGAAGATCACAGGTTCGAGACCAGAGACAACCTGTGCAATTCAGCAAGACCCTGTCTCAAAAAATGAAATATAAGAGGTGTTGGGGCTATGGCTCAGTGATGGAGCACCTACTTTGCATGCAAGAGGCCCTGGGTTCAATACCTAGTAAGGAAAACAAACAAATAAACAAAAAACTCCAAAGCACCACTGATTATATCAGATCTACACTTGATTTCCTGAGTGCTAAAATGAGAAAAGGTTATGTCTTAAAATGAATGAAAGGCTGCACATATATTCTTATCTCCAAGTTGATCAAAATTTGAGGCCTAAAGCCTTCATACCATCATCATGAAACTAATCATAAGAATAAATAGGAAAAATTACCTAGGAACTATGAGAAGAAGGAGGAGGGAAGGAATAAGAGGAGAGGAGAAAGGAGAAAAGAAACTGGATGTGTATGGAGAAGAGTGGAAGATAAATCTGAAATAATTCTGTTATACTAATACTCAAAGATTGGGAGAAGGACCTGGCAACCCCCTCCCAAAAATCAATCTGCCATTGAAAATCCTATGAACAGCAGAGAAGCACTGACAATCATGTTTCCCCTGTTGTACAGAGGGTCGCTATGAGTTGGATACCAACTTGACGGCACCTAACAACAACAACAACAATACTCAAAGGACCCCATCATAGTCTCTATACCCCAAAATCATGAGTATTTCCTCAGAAGAAGCACAAAGTGAGAACATCAAAAGAAACTGGCAGATAGATAAAGGCAAAATGTCCTGAATATAGCTCTGATGAGTTTCAGATGGAATCCGATAGAAAGCCGAGTGAATCATAACTAAAATGGGCAATGTACAAGTTCAGTGTGTTCTCTTAGAATCTGAACTGCCAGATTCTGTCTAATTATAATTAATTCTAAAAGCCACAGTCATGCAAACATTGTCTGGGATATTTTACCTTTTCTTTTAAACTTAGGTAGTTTATCAGAAGAATTTAAGTATATATAAGAACAAGATTGCATAGCTGGGATGTATTGCCTTGCAACTATTGTTAGGTACCATCGAGTTGGTGTTTGACTCATAGTGACCCTAGGTACAACAGATGAAACACTATTATTAGTGTTTCTCTGCTATTCATAGTGTTTTCAATGACAGATTGTTTATGGGGAGTGGGTTGCTGGGCCCTTCTCCTGAACCTATAGCACATAGTGTTCCCAGGTGGTCTCCCATCCAAGTACTAAGCAGACTGACCCTGCTTAACTTCCGAAATTTGATGGGATCAGATGCCACAGTGGTATGGCTGCAGGCTTGCAACTATTGGGATAATATTAAAAAATTCTTTTTAAAATCAAAGGTAATAGTTAATGATTACATAGTTGTTAAGAGCATGGGATTTGAAATTAGATAGCTGGGTTAAAATTCAGGTATTGTTTTGACTCTGCTACTTATCTTAGGAACTTGAGCCTTAGTTTATTTATTTGTTAAATGATTGAAATACGACCTCTCTTGTTAAGATAAAATGACAAAGCACAGGCAAATCTCCTAGTGTAGTGCTTAATACTTAATAAATACGCAATAAATGATAGTTACTTCTACGAGAAAAAACTCCATGGGGAGTTGGAGGAGAGATGACCAAGGACAGTTGTGGTGGTTAGGTAGGGCACTGAATTCTTTCATGGGCAAATGGGGATGTGTCACGTTAAATTTGGTCATTTGAGAAAATGTAATTATCTTTTATCGTCATACAATGGTGAAACTTAAATATAAGGATTATGCATGCGACTGATTCTTCTGCAGATATTTTACGTGACCTACAGCATGTTGTTCTATTTCTGAAAATGTAATTGTTTCCCTCCCAAATTGAACTGCTTTATCTTATAAAGGCTAAGCTCTTGCTACCTTTTGTTGATTAATGCTTAGGGTCAATTTGAAATGTATGTGAGTAAGTGTGTATGGCATATACATATTACATATATGACTAGCTTGTTGTTGTTGTCATTAGGTGCCGTCGAGTCGTGTCCAACTCATAGCGACCCTTATAGGGTTTTCAATGGCTGATTGTTTCGGGATTGCCTCGGGAGTGGCTTGCCATGTTCTTCTCCCATTTTTGTGGTGCTGGGAATCGAACTCGGGACCTCAGAGACTGCAGAGTGGCGCTCTACCAACTGAGCTAAATCCCAGCCCATATGACTAGCCGGTAAATATATTTCTTCATTACAATTTCTCATAATTTTGATTTTCAAAGATGTTATCTATTTTGTTTCTCTTCATCTCCTTCAAAAATTTAAAGACTTGATGGCCTCTCATTGTTATTTTCAGCTAACTGGTTTCATCTACATTGATTTATGTTACACGACAGCATTTTTAGATGCCAGATGCCTAAAACACAGAGGTTAAAAGCAGGTCAATTTCAATACAAGACTATCATTTTACAGTTTAATGAATATATTTACAAATTCCATAGTAACAGGCTTGTTGATGCAGGCACGGTGAAATTTTTATCCTTAGCATAGAACCCAGCACAAAAATGTTTTCTTCAGACCCTGTGTACCTGCCAGTCACTGAGACCCAGCACCTGACTGTACAGTGTAGAAAAGTTTGAAGTGGAGGAAGAAGAGATGTAGCTCAGGGCTCTTGTTAATGGTTGTAGAATCCTAACACTGCAGCCCAGGCTGCCAAAGCCAACAAGAAACAGCAGGGCCTAAATATCTCACTGCTAATCCTAGCAGGGTCCTTGTCAGTCAAATATATTCACTGCATACCTATTGTGTGCAGAATGTATCTTTGCACTTGCCAATTCAGCACTGAGAGGTTGGTTTAGCTCTTTTTATCTTTATGACCTGCAGACTGGTAACAGCCTTTCTATCAGGGTGTTCATTTGAACAATAATTTATTCCAATAAAACAAGGTGGATGTTCCCTAGATATAGCCACCATATGCCCTACATTTTCTGGGATAATCCTGATTTCATGTAATTTTATTTTCATTCCAATAAAGGCAATTAGTGAAAGACATAATGAAATGCAATTTCCATGTTTTATGTTATTCTGAGAGTTTATATAATGAATTGGTGAATCAGAAAAAAATATTTGCTAGATTGTGTTTATGGATTTCTAGTTTGGAAAATGTAGTTGCTGGGCAGACCATCTTGTTCCTCACAGAGAGATTTTATTTTTTACATTTTGCACAAAACCCATGATGTTGCAGGAAGGTGAGCTAGCATCTAATCTGTGGATACCTTTGTTTCATTGATGTCTTCCCAGCTTCTCTATCTCCTACCTCAAGGACTACTGAGGGTTAGTTACATCCTGATAGAGTATTGGATCTTACACATGTTAGGAATCTTTAAAGTTCCGGTGACAAAGACTCCAGCTTGAACTGACAAAAACAACAAAGGAAATTTATTAGGTCACATAATTGGAAAGACCAAGGCTCACTACAATTAAGACTTAACTTAGAAACTCATAAGACAATATCAGAGACTGGTTTTGTCTCAGTTTCTCTGTCCTTTGTGTTGATTTCCTTCTCAGACTCCACATAGGATTGCCTGCCTGCCACCGCACAGATGCCTTCAGTATCTGACAATGACCCCAGCAGATTAAGTCTTGTATCTGTGTACTTCACTGGCAAGGAATAGAAAGATCTAGTAATCTCTATGGAAGAGAGAAGCTTTTTATTCCCAGGAGCTGCAACACACATTTCCTAGGCTCTATTGGCTCTGTTTAGTTTCTGGGTCCTGTCTTCAACCAGTTTCTTGGCCAGAGGGATAGAATTCACAAGTGGGTTTAAGACAACCAAGCCCAACTTTACCATTTGGGGTTGAGTCAGTCTTATCTACAGCATGCCAGGTGACTGAAAATATGTTTCCTGTAAAGCAAAGTTTGGGTTCTGCTATCAGGAAATGGGAGGGATGCTGGAAAAAATTTTAAAAAATGTTTTCTATAAGTCTCTGTGTTTTTGAATATCATTAGCCACAATTTCTTAAAATAAGAGCCTGCCACTCGACTCGACGGCACCTAACAACAACAATGTATAAGCAATCATGTCATATTGATCTGAAGGTGTTGAGTGATCACCTAGTTGTTGTTGTTGTTGTACATAGCTCATGAGACGAAATTTCATGCCTCCAGAGATCTAAGGTTCAGTCCTAAAATCTAAGGTTCAGTCCTAAGTAGTTGAAATTATAAATCTGAAGTCAGGAAATTCCAGGTGGACAGAATAAAGAAGTATAATAATATCAATATTTCTTTTGGAAAGCAGGAAAATATGAAAATTCCACAGGTCTTTGGTCACTGAACAGAGGAGCACTCTAGAATTTTGAATCTAAGAGGCTGATGTTCTACTGCAAAACTTCTGAGGCCACATGTTCATGGGAAATGCACTTAACTCTGCATCTCTGGCTTATGTACTATAAAAAATTACATGAATTTACATAGGACTGGGGAGGTGCATCAGAATTGTTTCATTTATTCACCTAATATTTATTTTACATTTATTCTATTTTAGATGCTGTAAACACCTAGGTGATAAACAATCTGAAAAGAATACTCATATATAGACTCTGAATTCATAGAATTGATGATGTTAAAGAGAATACAGAGAAATAAGAAATACTGCTTATTCACGTGCAGATTGGATTCTTGAGAGAGAAGAGCTCTCTTGCACAAATCTAGGTCTCACTTGATTGTAACCCCATCTGATTTTGTAACCCTCTAAAACAAGGAGGAGGGTGTGGATTAAATTTGAGAATATATGGCATGGGGATATATGATTACAACTGTGATACTATGAAGAATCTTAGGATGCTAAGAGAGTGATGAGGAGACTTCACATCAAGGGGAGACCCTTAACTACATATCCTTTAGTCTGTCCATGAATGGGGGCAAACCTCCAGTCCTAAGTGACAAACATTAGTGGAAGCCCAGGATCAACCACACATCCCTGCAGCATGATCAGGGAAACAAACAACCACAGAAGGTGTAAATTTAAGAAGACCATGGAAAAAAACCTTGGGGTGACATCCTTATTACACTGCTCTAATGTTTATTTAAACAACAAGTTGAAGCTATTTCTTGATTTCGAAATTTCTAGAACCTTGCCAATTTTGCTTCTTTAGCATTTACTGTGGCAAATGTCAAGCTTGCATATATAAACATGAATTTGATATATGTTTTAAACAGCCCTTGCAGATCAGTGCAATTCAGTCATATCAAAATTTCCTTTGTTGTTTCTCTCACATAAAATTGAGCAAGATCAAAGGAGTAGATGTTTGTCACTTTCACAAAAATATATAACTTTTTACTTTATCTTGTTTCTTTTCTATTAGTGTTTCAGTATGGGATTCAATATCAAGTTAAATAGTACTGTTGTGATGCTCTTTTTGTAAATAAGAGTTATGGTTGAATATGCCATGGACTTTTATTTTAAATACCAAAGTCCTGAGGTCTGTTGATTTAAAAAACATTCTAGAAATGAATATCTTGACTTTTTGAATATACTTTCAGCTCTCAAGTTAGTATAGAATTCTATCACTTTCACTAAGTTGGGATTAAAGTATCTAATAGAAATGCTGTGTCTAAGGCAATGGACTAAAAAATTTCAGGTGATTGTTGAGAACACATAAAATAAACAGCTATTTTATTTTCATTTCAGGGTGATAAGACAATAGGGAAGAATTCTCTTCTCTTGACACTCAGGATTTTAAGAGTGTGTATTTTTGTTGGAAGTCAATTTGTTATGTTCTTCTAAAATAGTTTATTATGTAACATTATTTCACTTGGAATTTTTTAAAAAATCATATTCATAAAATGCTGCTTTGGGATTGGATTACATTGATAAATATTGTCATGATTTCCTAGCATCTTAAAGTAAAATTGCGTATCTCTGTCCATTATAAAGTTCTTGTTATGTGGTTTTGGAGACAGATCCCAAATGTCATTAAGCCAGCCCTTTTTGTACATAATTAGTTGCTTGGTTTTCCATAAATGCATCTTGAGATTTGCCCATGTGAAGATGAAATATCTTCAGGAAGATTAAAAAACTCAATCAACAAATGTATATTTTGATTTTATAACCTAGGAGTTTGAAAATACTATGTCTGCTAGATTGGTTGTTTGTGGGGCTAAGTTCCCTTTTTTTTCTTTTCTCATTTGCATCTTCACGATATAGTCATAAAAAATTTCTTTTCCTAGGGAACACTCTTACATTGTTGGTGGAGCTGTAAATTGGTCCAAACACTGTGGAAATCAATATGGAGGTATCTTAAAAAACTGAAAATAGATTTACCATATGACCCAGCTATAATACTGTTGGGAATTTACCCAAAAGGAGATGTGTCATCATACCACAGAGACACCTGCATCTCCATGTTCAATGCAGCACTTTTCACAATAGCAAGGATATGGAATCAACCAAAGTGCCCTTCAACAGAAGAATGGATAAAAAAACTATGGTACATATACACAATGGAATACTACTCAGCAATCAAAAAAATGAAATAAGGCCATTCACAGCAAAATAGATGGAATTGGAGAAAATTATTTTAAGTGAATGAACACAAGCTCAGAAAGAGAAACACCACATGTTCTCACTCATATGTGGGAGCTGAATCACAATTATAAGAAGGAAAAAATCTCATACAAAGGTCGGATCATAATAAAAGAAAAAAAATCTAAGAATGGTATTATTATAGATGGTCTAGAAAATGCATGTAATAGTTCTGACAAGGTAAAAAGAAAGTTTACTATAGGAAAATTTTGTATCTTAAACAGAACTGGAACCCAAGGATATATAGAAAAATATTACCATAAAAAGACAAGTAAATGGTAGAGAAGTCTTTGATGGGAGGGTGGGATGGGGGTAGGAAGCATACAAGAGGGTAAGCGGGAACCTATATGAATAATGTACAACAAAATGCATATATGGAAATGTCACAATGAAAAGCATGTCAGAATAAATCATATTAAGGTGTACATTAAAAATTTCCAATAAAAAAAAAGAAAAATTCCTTTCCTAAGCAAATGAACATATTCTTCTTATGAGTACTGGGTATATGGGGAGTGGGGCAGGAAGTATACTGTTTATCTAAGGTGGGAAAGGATAAGATCCATGAGCTGAAAGAAGACATAATTAGGATGCCCCGACCCGCGGGGTTTTTCAACAGGGACCTAGAGTACGGGGCAAATGAATGAGAGAGAGAGACAAAAGACACGAAGGATGAGAGCAAGACAGGCTGTCTGATCAAGCTCTAAAGTCTTTAATTTTTTGCTGTAGCTTAAATAAACATGGAGGGGGAGGGAAGGGGCAAAAATGTCATAAGGGCCAGGGGCTTTTCAGAAGTCTTCAGCTCTTCCTGTAACCCTGACAACAACTTTCAGATGGTAATTTCAATTTAAAGGTCACAATGCCCTGTGGCTCAACATCTGCTATTTTCACCACAGCCTGCACCTTTTCATCAGGGTATCTTGTAAAAAGTTACTTATGGTCTTGGCTCCTGGCATTAGGAGATGATAAGAGACACCTCATAAAATCATTTGAATTCCTAGGTCCAGCCATGGTAGATAGATTTTTAGGTTTTCCAAATTCATGAATCAATAAACTTCATTTTTTTTCCATCATGGTACAGATAGTTTATATATATATATA
>VMDO01006891.1:0-67115 GCA_007922755.1 Pedetes capensis
AACAACAACAACAACAACAAATGAGCCTAGAACTCCTTTCTTTAAGAACGGATTATACTAGAGGTAGATGTTTGACCCAAGCTGGCTCAGTTCCCTGGATTTTCTTCTTCCCTAGATATTTTTTTCCAGTTCTGGGGCTCAAACCCAGAGCCTCGCATTCACTAGGCAAGTGCTCTACCACTGGGCTACATCCCCAGCCCTTCCTCCTTGTATTTGGAAATGGGTACTTAGATACTAGGCAGGCTCTAGTCCTCACTACTGTTGAAGGTTTAAATACTCGACAGCCATCAGGGCAGCCATTCCCTAACATATGCTCAGAGGAGTAGCTAGCCTGCAAGGAGAAAAGAAAGAAGCAGACATGTTGAGAGGATCTTGAATGAGAGACCAAACAGTCCCAGGGGAGAGAGTAGCAGGAGACAGAGGAGGAAACGGAGCGAGGGAGAGAAAGATCACACCAGCTGCCTTGCTTTGGTTCTGAGCCCCCCAAAGGACTGCATTGCATAGTCTTGGGGTTCTCAGGCTATCCCTAGAAGGCGATATTTTTGGGAGTGGTCTCCATCCTCTCAGCCTAAAGTTTCTTGACTCAGACAAAGGTGTTCAATAAATATATAGAATTACCCTTCATTTTTAAATGATATGCAGGTACCACTCATTTTTTTGTCCTTGAGGGTAAAATACCCCCACTACTTACACCCATAAATGTGAAAAGTATCCTTTTTAGGAGAGTCTAAGCCCAGGACTTCCTTTCACAGGATGATTTTAATTCTGGAGCCCATGACTTCAGCCAGGTTATCAAGGTCTGCCATAGTCTCATCCATGTGCTTTCTTTTGGTGAATTCTGTGGTGAGCATTCTCAGAATTGTACTCAGTGAACTGAGTGGGGGTAAGGTATGGAATGGGTTTGATTCTCGGCCCCAAGCTGACTTCTTCCTCACGTATTGCTCCTGCATGCTTCAGGCATCACCTTGCCATGGCCAGAATGCAATAAACCTCACAACTCTTCTCATTTATGCGACGGCTTCGTATCTAAAATCTCTTCTAACTCTCCACAACAACACAAATGGGCAGTCATGTTCAACGTGGATTCTTTTTAATTTGAGAGTATCAGCAGTAAATATTTGGGAGAACTATGCAGAGATTCAGAGGTGGAATAACTTGCCCAGAGTCACACAGCCAATAACAGTGGTACCTAGTACCGTGGTTCAGATGTGATTTGTGGCCCCACAAACATTCGTGTGACTGGAAGCTTGATCTCCAGGCTGGCATTAGAACAGAACAAGGAGACAATGCATGGTTCAAAGCCAAGAAGGGTGTGTGTCAGGGCTGTATCCTTTCACTGTACCTCCTCCATCTCTAAGCTGAGCAAATAATCTGAGAAGCTGGGCTTTATGCAGAAGAACGTGGCATCATGATTGGAGGAAGACTCATTAACCACCTGCCTTATACAGACGACACACCACCACTTGCTGGAAGTGAAGACAATTTGAAACATTTACTGATGAAGATCAAAGAACACAGCCTTGAGTATGGATTGCACCTCAACATCAACAAAACAAAAATCCTTACAGCTAGGTCAATAACAACTTCTTGATAAATGGAGAAAAGATTGAGGTTGTCCAAGATTTTGCTGTTTACTTGCTTGTACACTCAACACCTATGGAAGCATCAATCAAGAAATCATTGCATTGGAAAAAGCTGTTGGGAAAGACCTTTTTAAAGTGTTGAAAAGTAAAGATGTCACACTGAAGACAAAGATGCACCTGCCTCGTGTCATGGTATTTTCAGCCAGATCATATATTTGTGAAAGCTCGTCATTGAATAAGGGAGACCAGAGAAGACTTGGTGCTTTTGAATTATGGTGCTGGAGACAAACACTGAATTACCATGGGCAGCGAAAATAACCAACAGATCTGTCCTAGAAGTAGTACAGCCAGAGTGTTCCTTGGAAGCAAGACTGTCTGCACTGTGTCTTACATATTTTGGGCATGTAGTCGGGAGGGATGAATCCCTAGAGACATACGTCATGTTAGGGAGAGTGATAGGTCAACGAATAAAAGGAAGACCCTCAAATAATGGATTGACACAGAGTCTGCAACACTGAGCTTAAACATATGCCTGTGTCATACGTCTGACACAGAATCAAGGAGTGTTTCATTCTGTCGTACATAGGATTGCTATGAGTCAGACCCACTTCAGCAGGACCTAACAACAATAACATGGAACCTTTAAGAAATGGAGCCTAATGGGTGGTCCTTAGGTCAATGGGGGGCATGAGGTGTTTTTCAGAAAAGTTATTACAATAGAAGCAAGGCTGGCCCCTCCCAGTCTCTCTGCTTCCTCACTCAGGATGGGATCCTTCCTCTGTGTGCACACAGGCTGTGACGTGTCATCTACCCTGAGACCCGCACCAAGGGCTGAACCAGTGGAGCTTCCCAATCTTGTACTTCAACTCTCCACAACTATGAGCCCTCATAAACTTATTTTCTTCATAAGCACCTTGCCTTAGGTATTTCATTATAATGACAGAAAACAGACTAATACACCTGGATTATAGGTAAGGCTTCTTGTCTCTATATCCCACACAGTTTTTACCACAAGGCTCCCCAAGGTCTTAACCTCCCATTCCTTCCTGGCATTTCTTCTTACTGCTTCATCCTTATCCAAGGAAGTCAACAGGGTACATGGCAAGATTTCTTCTGCCCTAATTTATTTGAGAGCCATCGTGAATGATTTGAGAAAACCTTTGAGTTTCTTGAAAGATGGCGCAGTATAATGTGAAGTTTGGCTAAATGGTATTATTCATTCACTTTACCATTATTGTTGTTGTTTTTAGATACTTGCAGATTAAATTGTGTGATTCCCAAAGTACATTAGTGTGCCAGAGATGTGAATCCAACCTCCATATTCATTTCTGTCCTAACTCTGGGAAAGGTTAACCAGGAGCAGCAATTGATGGAGCTATGAGTTTATATAGTATATTAAGGAAGATTTCTTCTTTGTCTACAGTCCGATCACTATTTGAAGACCAAGGTGGGAATAAAGTCCCTAAACCTTGAATCCTTCATGAATTAATGCTGCCTGTTATGCCCTCACGGCCCAGAACTCTTGCTTGTCAGTTGTATCCTTTATTGTCCTGGGAGAAGATAAACTGAGCGCTCTTGAACTATGGAGAGTCCATCCTCACTTCAGTGTTCTTTTCATCGAAACTTCTCTGTATTTATTGAGGACTTCCCAACCATGTGTCCTTGGAACAATTACTTCACCTGTTTGAGGTGAACGCCACCTCAACGATGGGAATTCTTAGGGTACCTGACCTGGCCCCCAGGATGAGATGGCTGAACATCCTGTGGTCTCCGGCCCAGACTCCCCAGGCCTCCCTATCTTAGATTCCCTTCTCTCCTGGTCCATCGCTCCTTCAGCTTCTTCCATAATGTTGAGCATGAGAACCAGAGATAAGAAAAACACTCCAGTGCCTACTTAGCAGAGGTCCTGTGAGCAAAGAACAGGAAGTAAACTGTGCAGGAGGACAGCGATGGAGATCGCGGTCCTGAAGAGAAGTCTGCAGGCCCCAAGGCAAGCGACCAGAAGCCAAACCCACAACGAGGGTTCTGCTAATGTCCATACTTAATGTGGCATCTCATTTTAAATTGAACACCGAAGTTCCACTCAGGGAACTAACAGCATCCATTAGAGACAAGTGCATTAGGGATGATTTCTCCAGGACCCTTAGTGTTAGAAGGAAACAACTGGATGGGTGGACTGCTCGTGCTATTCTAGAAGGTTCTGGAAACTTTAGGAACTAGGACCTACGTGGAGGAAATAGGTCATTGGGGACGAGTCCTTGGGGGCATATTGTCCCTGGCCCCTTCTTGTCTCTCTCTCTCTCTCTCTTGTCCGCCATGCGGTGAGACCCTCCTCTGCCACAAGCTCCTGCAACCATAGTGGGCTACCTAAGCGCACGGGGCCAAGCGACCATGGACTAAACCCTCTGAAACCATGAGCCAACGTCAGTCTTTCCTCCTTTGAGTTATTTATGTCAGGTATTTTGATCACAGCAGTGAAAGCACACAAAGCCAGAGGCTACATTTCATTCAGCTCTAGCCTCATAGTGGCTGACACATAGTAGGAGGTCAGTAAGTCTTTAAGCAGTGAATAAGTATAAGAAATGAAAAAGGAGAGGAAAAAGTCACTGGCACAGTATCTGACATATAGTATTGTCGTTGTTAGGTGTCATCGAGTTGGAATCTGACCCATAGCAACCCTACGTACGACAGGCGAAACACTATTATCAGTGCTTCTCTGCTGTTCGTAGGGTTTTCAATGGCGGATTGAATTTTGAGAGTGGGTTGCTGGGTCTGTCTCCCAAGCCTACAGCACCTGGTGTTTCCAGGCGGTCTCCCATCCAAGTGCTAATCAGAGCCAACCCTGCTTAGCTTCCGAGATCTGACGGGATCAGATGCCACAGGGCTACGGCTGCAGGCTATTGACATATAGTTGTTGTTGTTAGGTGCTGTCAAGTCGGTATCCGACTCATAGTGACCCTTATAGGGTTTTCAATGGCTGATTGTTTCGGGATTGCCTTGGGAGTGGATTGCCAGGTCCTTCTCCCATTTTTGCGGTGCTGGGAATCGAACTCTGGACCTCAGAGCCTGCAGCACAGCTCTCTACCAACTGAGCTAAATCCCAGCCCTTGAAATATAGTAGGTTCTCTGTGAGGATGTGCTGGATCTGTGCATCTAGCACCTACAAAGGGAGAACAAGAGAATAGTATTCACTTGAAATGTGTGCAGGTGAGGTAACCAAGTGGATCACAAGAGGGATTCATAATTCCTCCGGAGGCCCAGCCTGTTTTGGAGACTGCAGAAGTTCCACCCTATGTAAATGGCGTGCTCCTATCCCGCAGAGGGAGTGAACCCTCCCTCCCCACCCCTATCATTTTCCTCAGCCCCCTGCATTAGAGAGAAGCTGAAACAAATTGACAGAAATCTGGAGAAAAGTAACTCAAGTGATTTAGGAGAATGGAACGGCTGGCTTACAGGGCCAGATTAAAGAAGCTAAATATGTATAGCTTGCCTAAGTGACAACTAAATGGGGCATTTGATAAGTCTATAAATACTTGGACGATGTAAACGCCAAGGAGGAAAGGGAATTACTTAGCATGGCACAATGGAGTATTGGCATAATGGGGTAATATTAAGAAAGGAAAATGAAGGTTGAACGTCAATAAAAAGTTCCCTGACAAGGAGAAGCATTCCTGACGGGGGATACTATTAAGTTACGTCCTGTGGGCCAAGGGAAGTAATGTTGGGCCCTTTCTCCAAGTACTAGCCACGGAGCCAGCAAGGACCGAGGGGTGTTCTGACTGAGACACAGGAGCCAAGCATGTGACCTTTGGTGTCCATGGCCTCCCAGTCCCAGAACAGGAAGAGAGCTGCTGCTTCTTGGGAGAAATTGGTGGTGGTGGGGGTGGTAGGTACCGTCGAGTCAGTATCCGACTCATAGCGACCCTGTGTACAACAGGAGAAACACTACTGTCAGTGCTTCTCTGCTGTTTATAGGGTTTTCAATGGCTGATTGACTTTTGGGAGTGGGTTGCCGGGTCCTCCTCCCAAGCCTACAGCCCCTGATGTTCCCAGGTGGTCTCCCATCCAGGTACCAACCAGGCCCGACCCTGCTTAGCTTCCGAGATCTGACGGGATCGGATGCCACAGGGCTATGGCTGCAGGCTGGGAGAAATTAGGTGGCCCAAACCTCTCAAAGGCTTGGACCCTGTGGCAGATGGTTATGCCAAGGACAGCAGTTCATACCACACCAAATGCCAAAGAGATTTTCACTGACCTTTAGTGACACCTTGTCTCCTGCAGGATGAAAACCCACATTCATTAGCATACACCTGTAGGCCTCTCACATGATCAGGGCCCTGCCTACCTAACCAGCCCCATCCACAGCCAGCACTCCCCAGGCCCTCAGAACTGCTCACTATTCTCCAATATTTCTTCAGACCTTTGCACTCACCTGCCCTTCTCCCCACCTGACTGCCTGTCAAACTTCACTTATTCTTTGTTGTTGTTAGGTGCCGTTGATTCGGTATACGACTCATAGTGACCCTCATAGGGTTTTCAATGGCTGACAGTTTCGGGATTGCCTTGGGAGTGGATTGCCAGGTCCTTCTCCCATTTTTGCGGTGCTGGGAATTGAACTCAGGGCCTCAGAGACTGCAGCGCAACGCTCTACCAACTGAGCTAAATCCCAGCCTGCTTATTCTTTACAGCAGGTCAAATGCCGTCTTCTCCGCAAAGCCTTCTTTGCCTGCCCCTCACCCTCTGCAGAGTTAGGCAGCCTCCTCTGGCCTCTCTAAGCCTCCTGTCCTAGCTTCTGTTTGTGGCACTTACTACACTCTGCTGTGGTCTCCTCCCCTGCTGGCCTGTGAGTCCTTTGAGGGCTGCCACTGTGGCTTGTTCACCTGTGTATCCCCAGGGTCTGCTGCAGAGCCTGGCCAAAGTATGTGGTCAGTACATATTTGAATCAATTAGGGAATAAGCTTCCCTTCCCAGCATTCTGAGCCTCTAGCCCTCCTTGGCTCCCCTGTGTAGTTGTTAGGGGAAAAGAACTTCCACCTTCCTGTAGCATCTTTGAATCATTTCCCCACACTGTTGGCCAGCACTCCCCATGCCGTTTGTTGCTGCTGCTGCTGCTGTTGTTAGGTACCATCAAGTCAGGTCCGACTCATACTGACCCTGTGTACAACAGAGTGAAACACTGCTTGACACTGTGCCATGCCCTGCACTACTGTCAGTGCTTATCTGCTATTCATAGGGTATTTGATGGCTGATTGTTTCAGGAGTGGGCTGTTCCCAAACCTACAGCACCCAGTATTCCAGACAGTCTCCCATCCAAGGACTAACCAGGCCCAACCCTGCGTAGTTTCCAATATCCAATGAGATCGGATGCCAGCGTGGCATTGCTACAGGCTCCTGTGCCATTTACACAAATATAAATAAAACCCCTCAAATCTGAAAATCAGCCTGCCATCTACTATGGTTTAGATGTAAATGCTAGACTAACCTGTACTGGAAACTGTCTGGGGAATGCTCCGTGAATTTCCACAAGGACACTTTTTTTCCCATCAAAAACAGTTTAAACGTGAGTAAAATAACCCTCCATAGGCAATAATGGGCCTGCAGCTGTAGCCCTGTGGCATCCGATCCCGTCAGATCTCGGAAGCTAAGCAGGGTCAGGCCTGGTTAGTACCTGGATGGGAGACTGCCTGAGAACACCAGAAGCTGTAGGCTTGGGAGAAGGACCTGGCAACCCCCTCCCAAAAAATCAGCCTGCTATTGAAAACCCTATGAACAGCAAAGAAGCACTGACAATAGTGTTTCCCCTGTTGTACAGAGGGTCGCTATGAGTCGGATACCGACTCGACGGCACCTAACAACAACAACAACAACATAGGCAATAATGAAGATTTGGGGATCCATCAAACCCAATCCCTTTAGAAAATCAGGGAGAATGTAGGGACAGATGAGAGGCAATGGAACTTTGAGCCTCCTACTGTAGGGATGATATTGTTGTTGTTGTTGTTAGGTGCCATCTAGTCGAGTCTGACTCATAGCGACCCTCATAGTGTTTTCAATGGCTGTTTCGGGATTGCCTTGGGAGTGGATTGCCATGTCCTTCTCCCATTTTGCAGTGCTAGGAATCGAACTCGACCTCAGAGACTGCAGAGCAGCGCTCTACCAACCGAGCTGAATCCCAGCCTGTAGGGATGATGTAGTTGTTACAAAATAACAATATGCATCACACTCTGCTTTGACAACTGCATGAGATGCCCTCCTGCCATATGCATGTTATTCTGTTTGTGAAATGCAATACTGTTTGGGAAATGTTGGGATGACTGTTCAATAAAGTAGCATGCTGTTTCTCACTCTCTTCCTTGATTCTGAATGGCCTGAGCTAGAGCTTTCTTTATCACTGAGTAATGTAAACATGTGCTATTAGATACTATTGTCGTGGGCATATACGGACACTGGCTAGGTTTCATTTCTTTACAGCTTACTCCCAAAGTTTATTGTTTGTGTAAGCTCTTGGCCTGCTAAGCCACCTCTCCATGGCATGCAGCATTTCTGGGGTAATTTGAAATCCAACCCCTTCTTCCCATTGTTGTTAGATGCCAAAGAGTGAGATCCGACTCATAGCAACCCTAAGTACAGCAGGACAAAACATTATCCAACTCTGTGCCATGCATAGTCTTTATGTTTGAGCCCATTGTTGCAGCGACTACGTTTTTTCTCATTTTGAGTCATGCTACATCAGCATAAGGAGGTCCCAGGTTCTTTACTCCATTCCCATGATTAAAGTTGAATCTACTTTGAAGGCATAACTCTTCCCTAGTTACTTCTTGAATGCCTTCCAGCCTGGGGGGCTTATTTTCTGGCACTGTATCTGACAGTGCTTCTCTTCTATTCATAGTGTTTTCAATGGCTAATTGTTTCAGGAGTGGGCTGCTGGGTCTTTCCCCCTAGTCTGTCTTAGTCTGAAAGCTCAGCTGAAATCTTCCCACCATGGGTGGCCTTTCTGGCATCTGAAATATTGGCAGCATAGCTTTCAGCATCCTAGCAACATGCAAGCCCCCACGGCACAACAGGCCGACAGACCTGTGCAGGCCCCTTTCCATTGGAAGTCTTGAACTCAAGGCCACGTTCTTAAAGCTCTGAATTGATCTGCAGCTTCAGTACCCAGTTGTCTTTCTTAGAAAGACTGCATTGATTAGGAAGAAAGTGAGATACACAGTGAAGGATTCGGAACATTGCACCTGTGTTGTCACAGCCTGGGGAAGCCTTTGTCATTTCTCCAGCGAGCTCTCCGAGTAGTATGTGAACTCATCACCTGACCTCCAGTCCTCACGCGTAATTGCCATTCTGCAGAACCCCATCCATCACTAATGGAAAGAGCAGGCCTCCCCATCCCACTTCCTCCTTAAAATCCTTTGAAGGCTCTCCTTGATGCACTGGCCCAAACTCATCTTTATATTTAGCATGGCATAAAAGGCCTTATGTATCCTGGACCCAGCCCCGACTTCTGTTTCTTGTCCTTAGCTCTACTCCCTGCCACTCCAGAGCCTCCCGTACGGGCACTATTCATTCTTCAAACATGCCAAGCTGGCCCTGACTCCTGGGCCTTTTCTCACTTTATTTCCTTTTCCTGATATGAACCTCTTTCCTGGGTAAGGATATGCATCTTTTAAAACTCCACTGTCACCTGTCCGATGCAGATGTCGTTGTTGTTGTTAGGTGCTATCAAGTCGTGTCCGACTCATAGCGACCCTTATAAGGGTTTTCAATGGCTGATTGTTTCTGGATTGCCTTGGGAGTGGATTGCCACATCCTTCTCCCCTTTTTTGTGGTGCTGGGAATCGAACTCTGGACCTCACAGACTGCAGGGCGGCGCTGTACCGACTGAGCTAAATCCCAGCCCATCCAATGCAGATAGGCTGGTCTTTTTAGACAGAATCATAGTATGAGTGCCTCTGCTAGTCTTTCTCAAGCTTGCGCATTATGTTTGCTAGCTCAGTTGGTAAAGCGCTGCGCTGCAGTTTCTGAAGTCCCAAGTTCAATTCCCAGCACCGCAAAAATGGGAGAAGGACCTGGCAATCCACTCCCAAGGCAATCCCGAAACAGTCAGCCATTAAAAACCCTATGAGGGTCTCTATGAGTTGGATACTGACTCGACGGCACCTAACAACAACAGAGGCTGGCACAGGCCATTAGAGGCGCTCACATGTGAGTCCTTGTCATTCCTTGAAGCAGTTCTGTGAACTAGAAATAAGTGTCACTCGAATGAAAGGGAGAAAAAGGCTCTGGAGAGGAAAGATGTTCCACAACCCATAGATTTTCCAAACATTCCTAACCAAAGGGATATTCAGACGGTGTTTTTGACAAGTAATGTTAGTTCTGACATCAAACTAACACAAGTGTTAGTTTGCCAAGCATTCTGTTTGATTCTGGCAAGGTAAGAGTGAGAGAGAGTTTCCCAAATAGTGCTGAGTGGCAAAGCCTGCAGCCTTCCAGTGCCCCAGGTTTTCTGATTTTATTTTAATGCAGCAAGCTGCTTTATGAGATCTGCAGCCACTTGAAATATGATTTACTACTCGTAAAAAGTTTCAAATGGATAATGAAGATTCAAGAATGAGACTCGCAGTGTAGTGTAGTCAATTTTGCTTGTGTTGCTCTCCAGTACATCTCTGCCATGGAGATGAATTATTTATTATAATTTATTTCAACCCTGGAAAATAAAACCGTTTCCATTGTGATGTGTGGTGTAACATTCAGAATTCAGACACATTACGTGCACTACTCTCAATTAATTAATCCTGAAGTTCCAGTCCAACTTTATCTTCTTGCAAGCTAGGATACTGGCAGGTAATTCTTTCCTGAATAAACTACGATTAAAATGAATGTTTTGAGAACTAGGGGTAAAATTGGTAATGGAGAAAATTGAAAGAATAGCAAAAACTGGGTTGTGTTTTTCCTGAGGTTATATATTAGACAGAAGAGTTTTTAAATATTCCAAGGAATTCATTACCAGGAGCAAAGGCATCCCTGACTGTCTTTGACAGAGGGTGACAGAGGAGGATCCTGTAGGTTTATATGTGGAAACAGGTGGTTCTATCTTCTGAACAAAGCCAGCTGAGTTCACCAGTTTTATGGGGCTTTTCAGGCACTTTATTATTGTTGTTGTTGTTGTTGTTGTTATTGTTGTTGTTGTTGTTGTTGTTGTTGTTCTTCTTCTTCTTCTTCTTCTTCTTCTTCTTCTTCTTCTTCTTCTTCCTCTTCTTCTCCTTCTCCTCCTCCTCCTCCTCCTCCTCCTCTTCCTCCTCCTCCTCTTCCTCCTCCTGCTGCTGCCACTGCTGCTGCTGCTGCTCCTCCTCCTCCTCCTCCTCCTCCTCCTCCTCCTCCTTCTCCTTCTTCTCCTTCTTCTGTTTTTCATTTTTAGAGGAAGGCTGATACAGAGCAAAGGCCAAGTAGTCAGGGCTCCCAAATGATTCCAGAGGAAAATGAGTCACCCATGGTTGATTGCAGTCTTATTTCTTTAAAAGACAGACTCACTTCATCTTGCATTTCATCTTACCTCATCTTGCATTTTTTTTCATTTAAAATGCTAAATACTTCTATTATGTGACTGTAAACACACTACAAGCACATGTTGTTGTTGTTAGGTGCTGTTGAGTTGGGTCCTACTCATGGTGACCCTTTGGACAACAGAACGAAACACTCCCCAATTCTGGGCCAGACACACGATCGTTTTTATGTTTAAGCCCATTATGCAGACAGTGTTAATCTATCTAGTTGAGGGTCTTCATTTTACCATTGGCCTACCACTGTCCCTAACATGATATCCTTCTTGAGGGACTGGCCCTTCTAACAACATGTCCAAAATACATAAGATGCAGTCTAGCCATCCTTGCTTCCAAGGAGCACTCTGGCTGCACTTCTTCTAGGACAGATCTGTTGGTTCTTTAGACAGTCCGTGGTATATTCAGTATTCATCTCCAGCACCATAACTCAAAAGCATCAGTTCTTTTCCTGTCTCCTTTATTCAATGTCCAGCGTTCGTAACCACATTATGTGACTGAAAATGCCATGGCATGAGTCAGGCATGACTTCGTGTTCAATGTGACATCTTCACTTTTCAATTCATAAAAGAGGTCTTTTGCAACAGATTTTCCCACTGCTGTGCATCTTTTGATTTCTTCAGTGCTGCTTCCGTTGGTGTTGAGTGAAGAACCAAGTAAAGCAAAATCTTGGACAACCTCAGTCTTTTCTCCATTTATCATAAAATTGCTTACTGACCCAGTTGTAAGGATTTTTGTTTCTTGATGTTGAGGTGCAATCTATACAAGGCTGTGTTCTTTGACCTTCATCAGAAAATGTTTTAAATCCTCTTATAGCAAGCAGAGTTGTGCCATCTGCATAACACAGGTTGTTAATGAGTCTTCCGCCAATCATGATGCCACGTTCTTCTTCATAAAGTCCAGCTCCTCAGATTATTTGCCCAAGATAGAGACTGAAGAGATATGGTGAAAAGGATACAGCCCTGATGCACACCTTTCTTGACTTTAAACCAGGCAAGGTTTCCTTATTCTGTTCAAACGATTGCCTCCTGGTCCCTGTACAGATTCCTCATGATTCCTCATAATTAAGTGCTCTGGTATTCCCATTCTTCACAATGTTATCCAAATTTGTTATGATCAACACAGCCAAATGCCTCTGCATAATCAATAAAACATAGATAGACATCTCTCTGGTATTCTCTGCTGTTAGCCAGTATCCATCTGACATCAGCAATGATGTCCTGGTTCCGTGCCTTCTTCTGAATCTGGCTTAATTTTCCGGCAGTTCCCTGTCAATGTACTGCTGCAGTCACTTTTGAATTATTTTTAGCAAAATTTTACGTGCATATGATTTTAATGACAGTGTTTGATAATTTCCACATTCAGTTGGATTGCCTTTCTTTGGAATAGGGCACAGATATAGATCTCTTCCAGTCAGTTGGCCAGGTAGCTGTTTTCCAGATCTCTTGGCATAAACCAGTTAGCACCTCCAGTGCTGCATCTCTGTGTTGAAACATCTCTGTTGGTATTCCAGCAATTCCTGAAACCTTGTATTTCGCCAGTTCCTTCAAGACAGCTTCTACTTCTTCCTGCAGTATCACTGGTTCTTCATCATATGTAGCCTCTTGAAATGGTTGGTCATCCACCAATTCTTTTTGGTACAATGACTCTGTATACTCCTCCCATCTTCTTTTGATGTTTCTTGTGTTGTTTAATGTTTTCTCGATAGACTCCTTTGCCATTGCCACGCGAGGCTGGAACTTTTTCTTCAATTCTTTAAGCTTGAGAAAAACAGCATATTTTTTGCTTTGGGTTGTCTATCTCCAGCTCTTTGCATGTGTCACTCTAAGCACATGGGAATGTGCTTAATATGTACATATATTTAAATTTTTAATATAACATAGATGGTGGGGCTTAGTTCATCCAGCAGGAAGCTCCAAGTAAATATATGCTTATTTGTCTATGATGGCCACTTTTCATAGCATTCTCCTAACATCATATAAGTAGGTGGCAGACAAAGGAAACAACTGATACCTTTCCCCTAAAGATGACTAGTATCTAACTTGAGCAAAATCACATTTCAGTATCTCCTGTGCCTGTGGCCACAAGAACAGGACCTGGTGATGACAGAGACTCCCTTGATTCCATAAGCACCGAATGTCTAGAAGCTTTTCCTTGTTCAACAGCACTCAGATTCTTCAATTTCTGTACGTCCACCCAGGGCATGGTGCTCTGGAGAAAATGCTGTGGAGATAATTCTCTTTTTTTCAGATCCTACTGTTGTTGTTGTTGTTAGGTGCCATCTAGTTGTCTCCGACTCATAGCGACCCTCATAGGGTTTTCAATGGCTGTTTCGGGATTGCCTTGGGAGTGGGTTGCCACGTCCTTCTCCCATTTTGTGGTGCTGGGAATCAAACTCAGGACCTCAGAGACTGCAGAGCAGCACTCTACCAACTGAGCTAAATCCCAGCCCTATCCTACTGTACTATCCAGGCAATTGTAGCTTGGTTTTGTTGTTGTTAGGGCCGGCTTCCCCTTTCCTCCCTTTCTGACCTTGTGAAAGGCCAGTTACATGGGCCGAAGGATTCCGGAGCCTCAGAAGCAGCTCTTGAGAGTTTGGTGCATTTATTGTTCCTCATTTCTTGTTCCTCAGAGCGTCCCCAATCCATCGCATCAAAATCAAGGACGATCTGGTTTACCCAGGGGTGTGGATCATTTTGCATCCTGTACAGATAAACACACTAAGGCTCCCTGTCCTCCAACGCTTCCCCCTCGGGCACAGCTCTGATCATCTTTTCTTTGTTATCCCCCTCACCCACCCACGCAAGGTCTAGGCACAGGGGTGCTTTGTCTTGGGTCTCTCGCCTTTTATTTGGTGTCTTTTTGATCTCTGCTTTCTTTGTCTACACCACAGCCTCCTCCTTAGGCCATCCTTTCTACCACCTTTTGGGCAAGGCAGACTGCTCTGGCCCCAGTCCCATTTTCCATCTCTCTGATCAACAGGCAGCAGAGTTTGGTATAACTAAAATATCATACGATACTGAGCCAAGAGGCTGAGACCAGGAGGGAGGAGCTGGAGCCCCCTGAATGTATTGAGAATCTGATGGAACCCTGTAGGACCTGGGTCCACATCATCACTTCAGCCTCTGTCTGTGTCTGTGATACAAACAGAGCAGCGGGAGAGGAGTTTTCGTTTTTTTCCTATTTCTTAGAACTTTGGGGGATATTCTTAGCCACGTTTTTCAGTATGCTCAATCATCAGCAATGGAAAGTGTTCACTTTATGGGGAGTATTGTAACTCAAAGGAAATTAGATTAATTTCCTGATTTTCGGTGTAAATTTACATTGCTATGTACATGATACTCTTGGGAGGAAAATCATTATTTTTTATAAAAATGTTCAATGGACCATTTCCCCAAGGCAACCTACTAATTAAATCCACCGTTGCTTACCTTGAGAGTGTAAAAATATGCTAACCAAATTTGTAATCACTTTTGGTGGGAGAGAGAAAAGTCTGCTGGCAACTGTGGAGGAACTACTGCCCTGGCTTCTCATCACAGGAATCCCAGCAGCCACCTGACCCTTGAGCAAGTGGCGGAGCGGCTGGTTAGAGGAGGTGCACGTGGACAACATAGCTCCTCAGTCCGACTGAAGGTGGAGGAAGGAGCCCTGTCCAGAAATGAGCCTTTCAGCTCACACCGTCAGTCCTCCACAAGCCAGGGGGAGCCATATTGCAGTCACCACTGCTGGCGGTGTTGGTCCTCTCTCTCACACCAACAGCATGAGTGTGGAAGGCAACAAGCTGGCACCACAGATTCCTGCAGACCTTGGCAGGCACACTTCCTCTCACACTGTCAGTCCTCCAGAAGCCAGGGGGAACCGTATTGCAGTTACCACTGCTGGTGGTGTTGGTCCCCCCTCTCTGTTGGGGGGCAACAGGCTGGCACAACAGATTCCTGCAGACCCTGGCACACTTCCTGCTTCAGCCTCACATCCTGGTACGGCAGTGCCTTCAGCAAGTTAACGACTCAACTCAGAACCTCAGAACCCTCGTCTGTGAAGATGGGAGATAACGCCTATTTCCCCAGATAGTCAAGGACTAGAGACAATGTGTGCAAGTGCCTAGCAGAGGGCTAAGCGCCCAGAAAACTCTCCAGAAATGATGGCTATTAATATTGTTAGGTGGTGGGGAAACTCATAAGGCACAGCTTACTCTTAGATGGAAGTTCTTGTTAAAATTGATGACGCCTCAGTCTTTGGCCTTTGTTTGTAACCTGGATGATCCCAAAGCTGTCCTTGGGAGCTGCTGGCTATCGGGACAACAGTGGCTTAGAAGAGTTCTCAGCCTCTGGAAATGAACAATGTATTACTTTGGATAATTAACTATTTCAAGTTTTAGTTATAGGTTGAGGTCAGAACTTTGCTTTCCATACAGTACCATTTCAGCTCTTTAGCTCTTTATACTTTTGTGCTTGATATACCAAAGTACGTACTGTCTACCAGTAAAATATCCAACATAAGCCACAACGTCAGCAAAAGGTAGAGCAAGAAGTGAAGCCAGGTGCAGTGGCGCACGCCTGTAATCCCAGCAGCCTGGGAGGTGGAGGCAGGAGGATCGCAAGTTCGAGACCAGAGGCAGTCTGTGTAATTTAGCGAGACCCTGTCTCAAAAATTTAAAAAGTGGGCTGGGGGTGCAGCTCAGTGGTCCAGCACTTGCAAAGCATTCAAGCACGAGGCCCTGGGTTCAACCCTTAGTACCACAAAAAAAAAAAAAGAAAAAGAAGAAAGAAAAAGAAAAAAAGAAACATTTGAAGTGAGAGCATTTTGTAACTACCTTGCTGTAGAGAAACAGTGACCCAGATCATTTGGATAAGGAAGTCTCCTTTGCTTTGTGTGGTGCCTCATATCCTATATTAGGGCTGAAGAACAGGAGAGGAGCTGGGGAATGAACAAATGTGTGGATCGCAAAACATTGCTTTGTTATATTTTCCTGGGTCACGTATTTGCAGAGTAATTTTTTGGTTTACTTAGAAGATTACAAGTTTTCAAAACAACAGAAACACTCTCCTTCAAAGTCCATGCTAATACATGTACTAAGCCAAATAGGGATGCTTTCCGAACCACTTCATAATTTCGGTTATTTTTTGAACTGCACCTCTCAGTAATATCAGGTAATTGTAAGGAGACCAGAATCTCACTCATCCTTCTAATCAAGTCAGGAGTTGGGATACTTCCTTGAGCCATGAAATCCCATTGGGTTAGGCCAGGGAGGGGACTGACATGTGGCAATCACAGTACAAAATGTTTGATATATATTATAAAGAAAGTCATTCCCCACAGCATCCTTCCAGAGCAGCTGTTACAGGCACTGACTTTTCTTGTAAGGATATAGAGGCTCAGAGCCTTGCCCAATGAAACGAGTGGCAGAGCCAGATTTTGGCTCAATTCTGATCAACTCCCCTGCCTGTGCCTACCATACCATGTGGGTTCCTCTTCATTAAGCAACACTTCATGCAAATTCCTACCAAAGCCTGAAGGAGGAAGGAGAATAAGGAATCACCTAAGGCACTGTAGAGTGTTATTTTCCTAAGTAGACCAAGTCACACAACTCATCATCTGAGGTAGGCCCATCCCTGCTTTGGCAAAGTGGCTATTTGGGATAATGGCAGTGGATAACATGAATCTTTGTCCAGGCATCACGGCACATAATGCCTATAATTCCAGTGACTGGGGAGGCTGAAGGAGGAGGATCACAAGTTCAAGGCTAGAGGTAACCTACACAACTTGTTGTTGTTGTTATTAGGTGACATCGAATCAGTATCCGACTCATAGCGACCCTACGTACAGCAGGCGAAACACTATTATCAGTGCTTCTCTGCTGTTCAAAGGGTTTTCAGTGGCGGATTGATTTTTGGGAGTGGGTTGCCAGGTCCTTCTCCCAAGCCTACAGCACCTGGTGTTCCCAGGAGGTCTCCCATCCAAGTACTAACCAGGCCTGACCCTGCTTAGCTTCCGAGACCTGAGGGGATCGGATGCCACAGGACTACAGCTACAGGCACTACACAACTTAGTGACACCCTATCTCAAAATGAAAAAGGGGATGAGGTACATCTCTGTGGTAGAGCCCTTGCCCAGCACGCACAAGAACCTGGGTTCAACCCCCAGTACTGAAAAAGTTCAGGTAAGAGGTTTTTTGTTTTCCCATGGTGCTGGAGATCGAACCCACAGCCCCGGCATGCTGAGCTCTACCACTGAGCTACATCCCCAACTCTCCAGTACTAAATGAAAAAAAGTGTGTTTCAACATAGCCCTAGGAACCATAGCCAGGGCTGGACACACAGGAAGTGGCCCTTCCAGCCATCCCTGTAGCTGGAAGTGAGTGGAAGTGGGGGGAGAGGAGCCCCAGCCCACAGCCATTCCTGTACCAAATACTGACAATGCCTAGTGCCGCAGTGTGGGCTAGGCTGATGCTCGAAGCTGATGCGGTTCCCGAGAGCACCCTCCTTTCAGCATTCACTCGCGTCCTGAAACACAGAGCTCTCCCCTAGCCGTCACGCTACCTGCAAAGCAATTGTGTACTTCAGCATGGCGCCAAGCATTCTCCCATGTAGGAAGAGATGAGAGAGCACAGATTCCAGTTCTTTCTTTCATTCATTTCATTCACAAAAGTTTATCGCAGCTACTGTGTGCAGGCATTGAGAATACCTTCGGTAAACTAATTGTCCACAGTTGCTGCCTTCATGGAGCTTATAGTCTAGTGGAAGAAACATAGTAATGAATGACAGCGGAAGAAAATGTGTTCAGGATACAAACTGCCCGCACTGCCCTTTCCTTCCATCAACATGGTAAGATTCAGACTCTGTACCATTGGAAACACCATCATCCACCCCATTAGTTGGACTGTTAGTTGGGCTGTTTTCTCCCATACATCCTAATCTAGGATTATTAGAAAAAATAATCCTGGAAATGAGCTGCCACGTCAATGCCGTTGAAGCAGATTGCTTACGACTTTACATATTTCCAAAAAAGTAAAAAAGAAAAAAAAGTCCATTTTAGCCAACTTTATTTTTAGAAAAGTATTTTATTCAAACATCCCCTTACTTATTACAGACATAAATACATGCATTCAGACAAATGAACCCACAAGAGAACCGTATAAAGTAATTGGCACATCACTTCAGCATGCTTTGTCAGTTACTGGAGGAATTTGGTGCCTCTAACTTTAATCTTCGCCATTAAAATATCCATTCTGCCTTCAAATTGTGAAGCCCGTAATATTTTAGCCTGTCTCTGCGGATCTGTTAGTTTTGCTTGTCAATTTAATTTGTGGCTCAATGACTTTGGGTGGCTCGTTAGATTGTACATGGAAACGTGATCTGCAAACGATGCTCAGCATGCCAGGCTTAAGACCTAGCCTCGCTGCAGAGACTGGACATGTAACAGATATGGAACTGATAGGTTTCATTTGCCACCAGACTAATCATGGTGACAATGATGATGTGGGGAACGGCAGAGGTTTAGAGCTATAGAGATGCTCGGTACTGTTGTATAGGTACCTTCCACATCTATAGCGCTTATTCTTTGCAACACTTTCCATATACACCATCTCCTTTGACTCTCAGAGCATCCTTGTGCTGGGGTATTATTTCCCTCTTTAGAGTTAATGAAACTGAGACACTGGGAGAGAGAAGTTCAGGAACTCGCCAAAGATCATGCGTTGTACTGGATTGCCAAAAATGCCAGAGAACACAACCAAGTGTGTACAAAGCAAGCCAAGTATAGCCGGGTGCAGTGGTGCACACGTGTAATCCCAGAGGCTGGGGAGGCAGAGGCAGGAGGATCGCAAGTTCGAGCCCAGAGGCAGTCTGTGTAACTCAGTGAGACTCTGTCTCAAAAAGTAAAAAAATGGGCTGGGGGTGCAGCTCAGTGGTCCAGCACTCGCAGAGCATGCAGGTGTGAGGCCCTGGGTTCAACACCCAGTACTGCAAAAAAAAAAAAAAAAAGTAAGCCAAGTCATCAAAGCCCACCTGGGGTGGCAGTGGTCGTAGTCTTTGCCACATAATTGCCCTCTCCCCTTCCCTCCTATAAAAGAGCTCTGGGGCTGTGGGAACACAGGGGCCACCATGGGAGACCAAGAACCCACAAAACAGAAATTGTATCCTCAGCTCCACCGAAGAATGAAATGTGCTTGACAACCACCTCCTTGGACTGCTGTAGCAACCTCACCCCCAGCCTCGCGCCTGCAGTCTCGTCTGCACAGGGCAAGTTCTGTAGGCCTCACCTGGACCACAAGCCCATCACTGGCTCCCGTGCCATCGGGGTGAAGTCCAGAACCCTCCGCACGGCCTTGCGGCCTGACCCTGAGGTCTCAGTCCTCGCTCACCTCTCCTCCCTGCTGCCACAAGTTCCTTACCATTGCAGAAGCCATTGTGCTCAGTCCCACACACTCCTTTTGTGCCTCTTTCTCCATTTTGAACACATTCATGGTGAGCTCCTTAAAGGTCGCCTTCTCCATGGCATCTCCCTGGCTTCTTCTCCCTCGAGACCTCAGAGGCACCCCTCCCTCCTCTGCATGCCCGCAGCCGTCTGTCCAGCCCTGCTTCCTGTCACTTCTCATCCGGGTGCACTTCCCCAGGAGCCTTCAAGCTTTTCAGACACAGAGGCTGTGGCAGATGCCCGTGTTCTCTTACATTCCCTAAGTATCTTTCTTTCTTTCTTTGGTGCTGTGGAGTCGAGTCCGACTCATAGCGACCCTCCTAGGGTTTTCAATGGCTGACTGTTTCGGGATTGCCGTGGGAGTGGATCGCCAGGCCCTTCTCCCACAAAGTAGCTTACGAATTTGGAATTTAAGAGGATGGCTGAGTACATACATGGAGGAGCAAATGGGTGATTAGTGAGTGAGGAACTGGAGAGACGATTAACAGTCTGAGCTAGCAGGAAACATGACATTCCAAGGTCACGTGGAACCTGTCCTTTCTTCTCTCTCCAAGAGGGGCTGTGGAGAGATACTGTCCCTCTGTACCATGACCTCCTCGCTGGCGAAATGAGAAGCAGACAGGAGGGTGTGCTAAGACTTTCCCCAGTGCCCTACCATGTTGTTGTTGTTGTTAGGTGCCATCTAGTCGTGTCGACTCATAGCTACCCTCATAGGGTTTTCAATGGCTGACTGTTTCAGGATTGCCTTGGGAGTGGGTTGCCACATCCTTCTCCCATTTTTGCAGTGCTGGGAATCAAACTCGGGACCTCAGGGACTGTAGAGCAGCGCTCCACCAACTGAGCTAAATCCCAGCCCAGTGCCCTCCCATAGAGGAATGCATTTGAGGGTTGAGAGGCAGGGACCGATCCTCCGACCTCTACCCACCCAGAAGGTTCTCACCGAGCTTTGGTGGGGGCTCTTCCTCAAGGAGCTGGGCTCCTCACAAGAGTTCACAGAGGCAGCTTTATAGCCTGTGTGTCCAGGAAGAGCCCTGCCCGCCATTAGCAAGATGGAGGGGTAGAGAGATGAACACGTAAAAGGCCTACGGTTCAGGCGAGCTCTGGCGCAGTCTTCACGTGCCTCTTGTCTTCCAGATGATGTCCGGCCTCCTGAACACCATTGTCTTTGAAGACTGTCGGAACCAGTGGTCAGTATCCCGGCCTCTCCTGGGGCTCATCCTGCTCAACGAGAAGGTGAGTGTGATGGCAGGAAGGTCCCCGGGAGGAGGGAGGAGCCAGACACCCGGCAAAGCGGTGATGCTGAAGACAGAGGAGCAGAGCCAAGTGGGATTGGGCGGAGACCCCGACACCCCGGCAGTCTGTGTAACTCAGTGAGACCCTGTCTCAAAAAGAAAAAAAGTGGGCTGGGGGTGCAGCTCAGTGGTCCAGCACTTGCAGAGCATTCAAGTACGAGGCCGTGTCAGCCATCTGCCCCCAGAAGGCTCTTCCCCAAAGACCTTGGAGCCGCTTCAGGCAGCAGAGGCCTCCGAGCACCCCCGTGCTGGGTGTGGGGTTTGCTCAGTAGTGGCCCAAGGTTGCCCTCACTTCCTCCCCCTCCTTCTGGGGACTTCTCAGCAACAGCCTTTTGCCTCCTGTCTTGGCCTTCTTTTACATCCGGGATCTCCACTACCACAGACGGTGGCACAGCAGCCCTTCAGGGCTTTGCACACCGTGCCCCCCAGTCCGGGCAGCAGCCATCGCCGCCCCCCTGCAGTGCACTGCGCCCCGCGCCACCACCCAGGCCTCTCCAGCTTCCTCTGGAGGCCACGCTGGCTCCCCAGCAGTCAGGGGGAACAGTGCATTACTGCTCGGGAGAATGAATTGTCTATACAATAAGACGGTACTGGGAAAAAAGACAGTGAGATTAGAGCCAGCCGCATACATTAGAATTCAAACTAAAATCCCAGCCTTGGAAGGAAACTAATAGAAGAAGAAAATATATCAAAAAGAGAAGAGCTGCCTCATCACTCACCTGTGCCGAAGTATCCAATTTTAGCCCCATTCGCCAGCACTGTCATTCATCTTCCCCCGGTGTTACTGTGATTTAAATCCACGCTCTATAAAAGAGAGCAGTTCTTTTAAAATGATTGAGAGGGAATAAGGGCAAATTCAGTGTTTAGAAAAAGCTTATGACATCACAATATTATCCTTTACTGATGGAGGCAATATTTCATGGTTTGGGATGAAAAACTAATAATTTTCTATTTGGTGTGAGTCACTGCATCATTAGAAAAGGGAAAAATAAGTCGTTTTGTGCATTCCCAATCTTGTTCGGGAAGACACTGTGTTTTAAGTGTAATGCCTCTGATAGATAGTATTTAAGTATTAGTCTGACTACATATTAATTATGTGTGTTTTTTGATGTGAGCTGTTTTAACGTATGATGGAAATTAAATGTCACGCTGCTTGGGCTTGGAAGAATACACACATGCCTGGCAAAATATCGTCTTTGTGCTGAAATTAGGCTGCTTCCAGTAATGAGGGGCCCTGTTGAGCATCAGAGCCTGTGTTTGTCTAAAAGCCACAGCCCCCAGCACAGGAGAGGGGGCTGTGTAGTTATTTGGGACCAGCTATGACAGATATTTTTCTGAGTGCCAGGTAGCGCTCCCAGAACTACACGGGAACCTCTCTAGTACACCGTCTCTGCAGAGCAGACCCGTCCCACCCACAAGGACAGAGACTTGGATCGCAGCCCAGAGCTGTTGCAGAGTGATTCACGGAAGCCAGGAGAGATGGCAGGGCCTGGGGAGACCTTTGGCCTCGCCTTCAGTCACCCAAGGTACCCCCTGGACGTTTATAGTTAGGTTCTTCCCCTGAGCCTGGGGGCCCTTCCTCTCTCAGCCTTTCTGTGACAAGTAGAGATGAGGCTGGGAAGGTGATGGGTTCTGTCCCCACAGAGGAGGGAAGGACTCAGTCAGCGTAGGCAGCCACGAAAGAGCCATTACAGCGAGGGATCTGTGAGGAGGGTAGCGCGGTCTGCACCTCAGGATGCACCGTGGACCTGGATGAAAATCCTCTGCGCACCAGCAAGCCCTGAGGAGGCCCCGCGGGTCTAGCGCTCTCCCCACGGCTTTCTTCAGGTGAGGTTCGGAGTGAGAATGCTGACGCTGTTCTGTCCTCTCCCAACAGTATTTCAGCGAACTGAGAGCAGGTCTGATCAACAGCCAGCCTCCTCCCAAGCACGAGGTCCTGGACCAGTGCTTCCGGAACCTGATGGAAGGAGTGGAGCAGAACCTGTCTGTCAAGAACAGAGACAGGTGAGCATCGCCCAGTAGGGCATCTCTGAGAGAGATGGACGTTCCAAGCTTGTTGAAAATAATTGGGCCAGCTGGGCATGGTGGCGCACGCCTATAATCCTGTAATCCCAGAGGCTTGGGAGGCAGAGGCGGGAGGATCACAAGTTCCAGACCAGAGGCGGTCTGCGTAACTTAGCGAGACCCTGTCTCAAAAAAAAGGGGGGGCTGGGTGCGTAGCTCAGTGGTCCAGCACTTGCAAAGTATGCAGGCAGGAGGCCCTGGGTTCAACCCCCAGTACTGAAAAAAAGAAAAAAAAGAAAAAGAAAAGAATTGGATCATGTTCAATGCATCTCATATATTAATGTGGCCTTTCTGTTACACCTGTGATCCTGGACCCAGTTCACTTCCATTCAGTACCTATTGCTGGGTTTTTGTTTTCTTCTAAGCAAAATGCTAGACACTATACAGGGCTGCAGAGATTAATAAAAATGCAGCCTTTGCCTTTAAGCAGTATATAATCCAACAGGAGAGAAATGAGAAATAAGCGTAATTGGAAAGATCAAAAGAGGGAGAGTTCAGATCTGCCGTGGAAGACGAGAAAAGGCTTCCTGGCATGTGAACAAGCACAAGCCTTGAGGGCAGACAGACCCCAATTCAATTTTATCCCTGCCCTCTGTCGGCTGTGTGGCAGAAAGAGGGTTAACCTCGCTATTCAGTTTCTTCAGGCATAAAATGGAGATGGCGATAATTGATCATGATCTTTAAATAACAAAGTACAGTAAAGCACGGTGTATGGGACAGATGGCCTCCATTCAGTATTAGTCCCTTCCTCTGCCTGTCCTTTAAGAGTGGCCTGTAGCAGTTACTTACCAGCTAGGTCTGAATTCATTCCTTCTTTCATTCATTTCATTCACAAAACTTTATTGCGACTACTGTGTGCAGGCATTGAGAATACCTCCAGTAAACTAATTGTTCACAGTTCCTACCTTCATGGAGCTTATATTCTAGTGGAGGAAACAGATAGTAATGAATGACAGAGGAAGAAAAAAAACGCCCGCACAGACCTTACCTTTCATCAACATGGTAAGGTTCAGACTCTGTACCACTGGAAACACCATCAGCCGCCCATGAGCCGTGTGTCCTAGAGTTACCAGCCGGGGCTTCAGGGGTTCAAGGCGAGGTCAGTGGGATACACAGACTTGATCCCTTGACAACTCACTTCCCCCTGAGATCTTCTACAAGGCAGGAAGGAGCAAGCTCAGAAGCCAGAAAAAGACATGAGGAATGGGGAGCCCTCAGTGCTGCAGGGGGGAAATTGCTTCTCCTAAGGCCTGGAATTTGAGTAACGCTGCCGAGCTGCGTCGCGATGGCATCAGCAGCCCCCCAAGTTTCGTGAGGCCGATTTACAGCATGGCGGGTGCTGTGCAGCAAGCTTCCAGGTGTGGTCTCATTCCTTTAATGGTGGTGCCTCACACCAGGCACCAAGGGGTTGAATAGTCTCGCCTAGCTAACAAGAAGTGGAGCCAGGATTTGAATCCAGGTGGTCTAACTCGGTTCCCCCTCCCCTTCCTCCTTGAGACAGGATCTCCCTGTGCAGCCCAGGATAGCCTCAGCCTCACGATCCTCCTGCCTCAGCATCCTGAGTGCTGAGATTGCAGGCATGTGCCACCACGCCTGGATGCCCCCTCTTTTTCAACCACCAAATTCAATTTTGGCTGTGGATACTAATACCTACCTTTGGAGAAACTTGCTGTGATTAAACTAGTTATATGTAAACTCAATCCAGTGATGGGCACATAAACTTTGGTTCTTTTTATTCTTTACCATCTATGTATAACTTGACTTTTTTTTTTTTGGCAGTGCTGGGGGTTGAACCCAGGGCCTCGTGCCTGCATGCTCTGCAAGTGCGGGACCACTGAGCTGCACTCCCAGCCCTTTTTTTTTTTTCCACTTTTTGAGACAGGGTCTCACTAAGTTACGCAGACTGCCTCTGGTCTCGAACTTGTGATCCTCCTGCCTCCGCCTCCCGATCCGCTGGGATTACAGGTGTGCGCCCCCGCACCCAGCATTGTTAATTTCACTTTTTAAAAAATACTTAAAATAGCAGAACCACAAAATGCACCTCCGCCTGAACTGGTCATGTGGATTGGGCAGTAGCCCTTGTCGTCCCATAAGGGATGAGGTGAGCCCCTGGCAGCTGAAAGGCAGTGATGGTAGAAGCGGCTGGAAGGAGCCCACACACCGGAGGCTGCCTTCGGGAAGGTGTCTGTCCAGGGTCCTGAACTCCACAGTGGCCGTTCACCCAGAGGTTCACACCCGGTCGGTCGGCCTGACTGCTTCCTCTTTCAACAGGTTCACCCAGAACCTCTCTGTCTTCAGAAGAGACATCGCAGACGCCCTCCGAAGTGACGGTCACACGGAGCCCTGCAGTCTGGACATGATGAGCTGACCGGGCTCTCCTGACCACGTGCCAAGCAGGCTTTATGAAGAGACCATCAACACTCTGCGGTTCCAGGACTGTGACGGCAGCGAGCCCGAGGGAATCTATTTTTCAAAACAAACAACAAAAACCCTACCTTTTTATAAACCTGGCATAATTATAAGGATTTATAATAGTGCACAAACAACATAAATTCAGCCTTCTCTCTGAAAAAGCAAAACATGTGTTTTTAGTCTTTCTATCAGAGATCACTATCTTGGTTCTCAGAATGCTCTGAAAGGGTGTAGAAACAATATTTAACCAAAGAACATAATAAACCAGGTTTGCACCTAGGTGTGTACTAATGGTTAATGGTTCTGCAATCAAGGTTGTCAATTTGTTGGAGATGCAGCCTTCGGCGTGGATCCTGGATTGATAAAAATGCCATCTGAACCTGTTTAATGAGTAGTTTGTTTTGACTCTGGAAAAAGCCGTGTTATGGGCCCTGGGCTGTGGGCATCTGAGCAAGCCTGGGAGCCTGCAGAGCCTCCCCCAGGACCGCACGCAGGCCTCTCTGCCTTAGTAGCATCTGATAAAGTTGAGAGACAGTAACACAATTAAATCACTTACAAACAACGTTTGCTTTCCACTGGCATAAATCTGAAGTGGTTCAGTCTAGAAGAATCAAGCTGTGCAATTACTGCCTGCAGAGAGATTTCTTCAGAAGGAGTCTTACAGCTGCAGTAAGTTTTGGGTGTCCCAGCACCGACCTAGTCCTTCTGGCTTCATTTAGTTGTTAAGAGAAGCTGAAGGTCACTAATTAAAACATTTGAAGCAGC
Source organism: Pedetes capensis (assembly GCA_007922755.1). Classification (NCBI taxonomy): domain Eukaryota; kingdom Metazoa; phylum Chordata; class Mammalia; order Rodentia; family Pedetidae; genus Pedetes; species Pedetes capensis. The sequence goes on from VMDO01006891.1 coordinate 26,083, forward strand.
CTGCCTTCTTGTACCACCCAAAACAGTTCTAGGTGCTAAAGTTCAGGTTTCAAAGGATGAGGAACAGCGAGTTTACCTCCCTCCATGAAAACTCTTAACTGCTGTTGGGATTATGACTTAATTCATACCCAGCAAGTGAAGAAGGCCTCGTCAGATTGTGATACAGTATAACCAGGCTATTAACGTGAAATTACCACCGTCACATGGTTTTTTGTATCTCACTGCTCTGTTTTCATGGTTCAGGCTTATAATAATTACTGTGCCCTTTATTTCTGATAAGACATGAGAAGTTTGCCTTATAGGTGGACAAAAACAAAATCCGCAGGCTCCTGTTGTAATCTCATTTCTCAGATTAGGTTTTCTTGAAACTTTTTCTTGATAGTTGAGGTTTGCAGCAGGCTTGTCAAATAAAAATAGTTATCAAAATTTATCTCAAAATGTTTGTCTTCTATGTGAGAAGGAAATCAGGGAAAACTGTTATAGATGGGATGACTTCTAATATTTAATGGATAAATAAACCTGAGCCTATACTATATATTTCGTTAGGCAATATAAGTTTCCTTGAGAAGGCAAGTTCTGAACTCTGTAAAACATCCGCGTTCAGAGAAGTTTGAGAAGAATTCCTATTTCTCGGGGGCTTATAACTGTGCTCATCCCACAGAAAACGGGTCGGAGAAGACTTAACCGTTGTGGCACTGTTAGGATCTAAAAGCACTATACTGTTTGCATTAAAATGTTCACAAGAAAATGACAACGTGTGCTTGCTTCTCTGCTACACTGCCAGAGGTCACGTGGGGGTTTGGTAGCAGCTAAGGAAGGCTCCATCCTACCTGGCCCTAGAGAGCTGCTCTTGGAGGAGGACCAATCCCCCTGCCCCATCATGACTTCTGCAGCACCTGCTCACAGCGCATGACTTTCAGAGCCACCATGAGGCAGCCCCTAGGCCAGACAAGACACTCAGCAAGCATGGAGCGCCTGCCCTCACACATCGTCCTCCTCAGTCCTCACAACAGCCTCAAGGAAGGCAGGCAGCGTTAATCTCACTGAGAAGATGAGGAAAATAAGCCTCAAAGACGTACGTCACATAGGCAGAATTTGAATCCAGATCTGTCTTAAAGGAATTTTTGGCCTCTTCCAATGGTAAATTGCAATGTTAATATTTAGGTCCATTTCCATTTGTTTTTTTAGAACTCTTATATATAGGGCCGGGCCTGGTTAGTACTTGGATAGGAGACTGCCTAAGAACAACAGATACTGTAGGCTTGGGAGAAGGACCTGGCATCCCACTCCCAAAAATCAATCCACCATTGAAAACCCTATGAATAGCAGAGAAGCACTGACAAAGTTTCGCCTGTTGTATATAGGGTCACTATGAGTTGGATACCGACTCGATGGCACCTAACAACAGCAGCATTATATACAGGGCTGGAGGTTAGCTCAGTTGATAGAGTGCCGCTGTACACTCTGAGGCCCCAAGTTCAATCCCCAGCATCACAGAAACAGGAGAAGGACCTGGCATCCCACTCTTGAAACAATCCTGAAACAATCATCCATTGAAAACCCTATGAATAGCAGAGATGCACCAACATAGTGCCAGGCGGGCATGGCACAGTGTTGGGGAATGTTTCCTTCTGTTATACATAGGGTCACTTGAGTCAGACCTGACTCGACAGTAGCTAACAGCAACAACATTATTCTCTAACAAGTTACCCTCAAACTTAGTGGCTTAAAACATTTGTTGTCTCATAGTTCCTTAGAAGGTCAGGAGTCTGTGGCTGGGTCACCTGGTTTAGGGTCTCCCAGGCTGCACTCAGGGTTATTGGCCAGAGGTGTGATCATCTGAAGGCCCAAATGGGTAAGGACCTGCATCCAAAGCTCTCTCAAGATTGTTAGCAGGAGCCAGTTTCTCACAGATTGGTGCCTCAGTTCCTTGCCAAGTGGGTGTCTTCACAGAGCAGCCACGCAGCACAGCATCTCGCTTCATCCGAGAAGAGCAGGGGGAGTGCAGTGATCTGGAGGTCACAGTCTGTCATAACCTAATCTGAGAAGGGCCGGGGTATCATTTTGCCATAGTCTATTCATTAGAGGCTGGGATTTAGCTCAGTTGGTAGAGCGCTGCTCTACAGTCTCTGAGGTCCTGAGTTTGATTCCCAGCACCGCAAAAATGGGAGAAGGACGTGGCAACCCACTCCCAAGGCAATCCCGAAACAACCAGCCATTGAAAACCCTATGAGGGTCGCTATGAGTCGGGCGCGACAGCACCTAACGATTCACTAGAGGGAAGCCCCTCCCCCAAGTCCAGTCCATGACCGGGAGAGGATTACACAAGGACTGAATCCCAGGAGGCCATGTTCAAAGCTGCCTGCCACCACCGACCTGGCCTTTGCTACAACTTTGTTCCTTAAAACTGGGAAGGGAGGCTTGATTTTCCTTAAAGGACAAAGTCCACGAAGTCAGACCATGAGCTTTTCCTCCCTGTGGAGGAAATGGGCAGGCTGAGGGTTCTAAGGATCCCATTCATCACACTATGGGGGATAGCCTGGTTTGCGACTTTGCCCCCACCCACCCCAGCCTTGATGGGACACACCGGGGACTCAGAGACCTACAGCCCCAAGTGGCAGTGGGATATTCTATCTTGAGAATAAAACAGGCACAGAAGAACACACCCCAAAACACCTGTGGAAGGTCCAGGAAAGACAACTAGAGCACCTACTATACAGCCGGATCAGACCATTGTTGTTGTTAGGTGCCGTTGAGTCAAGTCCAACTCATAGCGACCCTCACAGGGTTTTCAATGGCTGACTGTTTCGGGATGGCCTCAGGAGTAGATTGCCACATCCTTCTCCCATTTTTGCAGTTCTGGGAATCGAACTCTGGACCTCAGAGACTGCAGAGCAGTGCTCTACCAACTGAGCTAAATCCCAGCCCCATGTCAGAGCATAGATGCATCTAACTTACTCAGATTCAGCAATGAGGAAAAATAAGTAGTACAAGCCATGCCACTGGGCCTATCACGTAATAAACACGTTACGGTAAGGCTGTGGGCCATATTTGCATGCCTCACCCCTCTGGCGGGATTCTAGTGTACAAACAGATGTTCCTTCGTTGTGGGTCTCTTAAGTCAAACCAGCTGCTTCAGCCAGTGCTCTGGCAAGAAGCAGTCTGAAGGTATTTTGACAGCTCAGTTTTTGCCTCCCACACTGACTTCAGAACCTGACCCTTAAGAAGCTGTATCCTAACTGTGGTCTGTGTCCTTTTTGTTTTCCTGTGCTGTCTAATCAACCTTCTCTACGACAGGAGACAGGAGCACAGGATCTTTGCACTGTCTGTAATAATCTGAGTGGCCCAGAAGAGCTTCCTTTGCTCCCTGGACTCCCACTAGCCCTGACAACCTAGATGTACCTTGGGATTATGGTAGCGGTGGCCCCTTTCAAAATGCAAAACTGGACTGGCATGTAGCCAGTAGCCAAGGTCAGTGACCAGGTTAGCTAAGTGCCGGTAGAGCTGAAGGCGAGAACTAAGAACAGTGTAGGTTTGTGAGTGAAACTGGAGAGGAGGAAAGACTTGGCATGGGAGACTCTCATACAGATACAGGCCTGGCCAGCAGCGGAGGAAGAAGCCTTGGAGAGGATTCGGCTCTTTGTGATGAGGGAGAGACGGCCCTGAAGAGAAGAGCAGGGCGAGGGTGTGTGTGACTCAACGGCAGAGCACCTGCGCATGCTCCTGCCTACCGTGCTCGAGGCCCTGGGCTCCTCCCCCAGCACCGCCACAGAGAGAGAACAAAGCAGACTGGAGTGGGACAGGAGGAGGTTTCAAGACAAAATACCATAATCCTACCATAATCCCTGGGCTGGGATTTAGTGGGTAGAGCGCTGCACTGCAGTCTCTGAGGCCCCGAGTTCAATTCCCAGCACCGCAAAAATGGGAGAAGGACCTGGCAATCCACTCCCAAGGCAATCCCGAAGCACTCAGCCATTGAAAACCCTATGAGTTGGATATCGACTCAACGGCATCTAACAACAACAACAACAACCATAATCCCTAAAATAATTAGAACCACTGATCATTTACTGAACACCCACTAAGCTTTGCAAATTGCCATCCCCTTTAATGCAGCCCAAAGAGAATGTCAAGTATTATTATCCCTCTATTTTTTTTTTTTTCAGTATCCTGGCATTAAACTCAGGGCCTTGCACATCACTTGCAAGTGCTCTACCATTGGGCTTCACCCCCAGCCCATTTTTTATCGAGTCAGGGTCTCCCTAAGTTACACAGGCTGCCTCTGGCCTCGAACTTGCAATTCTCCTGCCTCACCCTCCAGAGTCGCTGGGATTACAGGCGTGTGCCACCATGCCTGGCGATTCTCCCCATTTTAGAGATGAGAAAACTGAGCCTAAAAGACGGACCCAAGGCCGCATAGCTAGAAATTTGACCAGCCTGTGAATCAGACAAGCGGGCAGGAGAAGTGAACATGGGACCCTTCGGGACCCCCACCCCAACGGTACAAGGTGCCCCGGAGAAAGGCCAGTCCCCCTGGGCCTTTGTGTTGTGCCTGTGGGTTCAGCCACCGATTCATCCTCCTCCCAAACTTCATAAAATCGTTCTTGAGACTTTTTAATGTTTTATTGAGGTGCAAGTTTACGATGACAGCAAACCTTTCCAACTACAGCAAGAGTAACCTGCCTCCTTGGCATATTAAAAAATAATGTTAGTGTCGGTTTTTACATCCCATAGTTTGGATTGCTGATAAGAGCGCTTCCTTGACAAGATTCTTTTTGAGGTTTACAGAAAGCATAATAAAATATGTAAGTTACATTTCCACAAACAAAAGCTATAACATAAGTTATTTATAAGTGTGAGATACGAACAGTACCACGATAAATAAACCATAAAGGGTACCTGCAACATCCATCTTAATGTAATTTGCCCAACAAAAGTGTTGAAACGAAGTCAAATTTAGTAGAGAAATCTGTCAGGAAGGGAGGAAAGTTGTAGAGCACAAAATGGGGAAAATGGCTGATGGGTGGGGGGAGGAAAAGAAGCGGTGAGACCAGGCTTGGAGGTCGCTGAGAAGTCAGCGCTCTCCCCCAGAGACTGCCTGTCCCTGCCACCCTGTACACCTAGCCCATGTCCGCCCATGGTCACAGTTCAAACACCCTCCCAGCCCCCTACCCCCAGGGAAAGTGGGCTCTCCTCCCCTCCCTCCCCTTCCTGTCTTGCCCTCTGCTTGATGCCTGCCCTCTGCCCTCCAGGCTTGGGCCCTTCAGGCCAGGGCCTGGGTCTGACCCAGCCCAGGGATCCTGAGAATCATCCATCCATTCATTCCTTCACCCACTGCGGATGAGACCACCTCTGCCCCCCTAGAGCTGGTGAGCGGCATGAACAAGTCAGCTTGGTTCTGGTTGCAATGGCAACTGGTACAATGATGCAGATAAATAGGGACAGAGGGACAGAGAATGATGGAGGGCCCCGGGTGTTCTGGAGGGTGGGCAGAACGGCGATCCTGGCCTGAGTCTTAGGAGATACGGAGGCACCAGCCATGGGAAGAGCGGGGGAGGGGAGGTTGAACTGAGCCCATGCAATTCCTGGACCCAGATCTGATCCCTTTTTCCTTGTCCCCTTGTCCGCCCTGGCTGTGTGCTGTTTAGGCAGCGCCACGCTCTCTTGATGACGATCCTCCAGGGGGCCAGGCCCTGCACCCAGCCCCAGGACCTGCTATCAGATGCCACCAACACCATTCTGCCCTAAAGGAACTTCCAGACCTGGAGAGGAGACAGAAGCGAGCCCCACCATGCCAGCCCTCGCCCCTGCTCCTGGGCCCCTCTCCCCACTCGGTCCTGTGGCTTCGAATCTTTACTCCCAGAGTGGAAATGGTGGTGTGAGGTGAAAAGGAAAGAGGTTCTGTAGGCCAGACAGTCCTGGATTCAGATCCCAGCTGCAGCCCTCCCGGCTGCAGGCTATCAGGCAAGGGACTGTACTTCCCTAAGCCAATTGTCCTTGAAGCCTCCTGACCTGTGGCGGGTCCCAAGCTGCAGCCAGCACCTGAGCCTTTTTCCTTCCTCTAGCTGGCGCCGTTGAGCCCTTTTGGGCTTCCTCAGGAAGGTCCTAAGTAGGGTTGGGCCTGATTAGTACTTGGATGGGAGACCGCCTGGGAACACTTGGTGTTATAGGCTTGGGAGAAGGACCCCTCAACCCATTCCCCCAGCCAAAAAAAGCCAGCTATTGAAAATTCTATGAATAGCAGAGAAGCACCAACAATACTGGTTCACCCATCGTATGTAGGGTAGAACTATGAGTCAGACACCAACTTGACTACACCTAACATCAACAACAACAACAATAACAATAACAATAGGGAGGTCTTTCCCCAAGTCCTCCCTGTTGGGGGAAACCGTGGTGAAGGACGCAAGCTATATTGATCCCCCTGTCAGATGGGGAAACTGAGCCCCAACTTTAAGACATGGACCAGGAGATTTGAGTAGATGCTCAGTAAATAAAATTTGTAGCATGAATGAATGAATGAATGAATGGGTGAATAAATTTGGACAGGTGTCTTCAGAGCCTCAGTCCTGAGAACTGGAAGGGCCCTTACGTCTCCTGTGTAGGGCATGGGAACCAAAACCAGTGGGCAGGTCGGCAAGCTGTGACATGGTGGGGTGTGCTGGAGTTTGCGCCTGCATCTTTTTCTGTGAAAGTCGTACATAGTTTTTCAATAAGATTGTTGTTGTTGTTGTTAGGTGCCGTCGAGTCGGTATCCAACTCACAGTGACCCTCATAGGGTTTTCAATGGCTGACTGTTTCGGGATTGCCTTGGGAGTGGATTGCCAGGTCCTTCTCCCATTTTTGTGGTGCTGGGAATTGAACTCAGGACCTCAGAGACTGCAGCGCAGCGCTCTACCAACTGAGCTAAATCCCAGCCCTTTCAATAAGATAGCTGACCCAAATATACTTATGAGCCTGATTCAATACCCCATTTTACAGACAGGGAGATGGAGTCTGAAGTCACACAGGAAGTCAGTGGCAGAGCAAACCTGGAGGAGACTGAGCCTCTGCAGCTTGATGGTGGACAATAGGAAATTCCAGCATCTGCCTGTCACCCCTAACGCCCCACCCTCTCCTGTAGAACATCCAGAATGGCCTCCCCAAGGAGAGAATGTGCTGCAGCCTGGAAGTCTCTAGATACCCAGGACTTCTGGCCTCCAGTCCCCTTGTTCTTAGAATATGCATTTCTTAATATCCATCTGAGAAGGACCTGGCAATCCACTCCCAAGGCGATCCCGAAACAGCCATTGAAAACCCTATGAGGGTCACTATGAGTCGGATACCGATTCGGCGGCACCTAACAACAGCAACAACAATATCTCTATTTCTTTCTCTCCCTCTCTCCCTCTCTCTCTCTCTCTCTCTCTCTCTCTCTCTCTCTCTCTCTCTCTCTCTGGTGCATGTACTTCTTCATTATTCAATTGGTAGGTACAAAAGGGCAGAAAAAATTTATAATCTCAGGAACACCGATGTAGATCAAAATATATTTGGCCAAATCAGGGCTCAGAGGAAAATATATGGCCTTGGATTCATTTGTCGAGAGAGAGAGAGAGAGAGAGAGAGAGGGGGGGGGAGGGAGAAAGGGAGAGAGAGAGGGGAAGGGAGAAAGAGGGAAAAGGAGAGAGAGGAGGGAGGGAGGGAAGAATGACTGACAAAATGAATTATATTCGCACCTCAACCAAGAAGAAACTAAGTCATAAAGACAAAACGTTCATGGAAGAGAAGACAACAAAAAAAGGGACAATGAATCAAGGGCATTTTTCAAGACCAATAAGTAGACAAATTTTTGACAAGTGCGATCAAGAAACTCGGGTGCAAATTGGTAACACTGAGGATGAAGAGCGGGCAGTATTAAGTATCCACCGCTTCAGGTGCGAGCCTCTTCTCAGTGTTAGACCAGTACATTGGAGAACTTTGATGAGATGGATGATATTCTGGGCACTGGTTTCACAACTCAAGCAGGCATCGGACTGGCCTAGAGGGCTTGGGAGACAGTCTGCTGAACCCCACCCCAGAGGTTCTGATTCAGTGGGTTTGGGCGGGGGTCCAAGAATATGCATTTCTAACAAGTTACCGGGTGCTGCTGCTGCTCTGGGAACACACTTTGAGAACCACGGCATAGCAGAGAAGCCCTAACAATACTGGTTCACCCGTTGTATGTAGGGTCACTATGAGTCAGACACCAACTTGACTACACCTAACATGAACAACAACAACAATAACAACAGGGAGGTCTTTCCCCAAGTCCTCCCCATTGGGGGAAACCGTGGTGAAGGACACAAGCTGTATTGATCCCCCTGTCAGATGGGGAAACTGAGCCCCAAGTTTAAGACATGGACCAGGAGATTTGAGTAGATGCTCAGTAAATAAAATTTGTAGAGTGAATGAATGAATGAACAAGTGAATAAATTTGGACAGGCAAATAAATCATTTGCCTAATAGCCCTTTTCTGTCTGGACTGAGAGTGGAGGGGAGTTTGTGATCAGGGGTCCAAAGCTCCAGTGGTTGAGTGGCTGAGGACCCAGGGTCTCAGGCAGCCCAGGACACGGTGGTAAGGCAGAGCCCTTACCAACGCCTGCCCTGGACAGGCTTGATCCTGTGAGGTCAGTACTCTTCTAGACCATGAGGTCGGTCGCTTTTCTAGACCAGAAAACTGGAGCTCACAGAAGATGAAAATTTCCAAGCCTACAGCTGGTGACAGAGGTGGCAGGAATGGAGTTCATAAGCACGTGCCCAGAGGGCAATGCCAGCCACTCTACCCACACCGTCTCCGCAATCCTGTCCCACACATTTTTGTGCCACCAGCCTTCCTGTGCCTTGTCAGAGCTCCTGCAAAGCTGCCCAGGCAAGGCTGGAATCCAGGGCCCTGGAAGCTGAAAGGAGAGTGGAGCTGGGAAGGTGCCAACCCCAGCCCCCCGCTGGGGGGCTTGTTTGAGCTCTCTGAGCCTCAGGAAAAGCGGGTGGATAGCCCCTTCCTCATATGGCTGTTGTGAATGGAGTGTCCACCCCCTGCCTGGCACACACTGATTCTCAAGGACAACAGCTTTACCCCTGCCAGGAAAGTTACTGTTATATAACCGCTGGAGTTTCTTACGGGCACTTCCACAGCCATTAATTCATTCTGTTCTCAAAGCCACCCCGAGGTCAGCTCGTGCCCTTTGTGTTTTACAAACAAGGAAAGCGAGGCGAGGGAGAACGCAGAGAGGGATGGAATAGCCCCCAGACCTCCAGCAGCGGTGCCTGAATTGACAGCAGGAGACCCAGAGCCAGCAGACTGCGTGGAGCCCATCTCAGGGTCCTGGTCCTGGGAAGGAAGGAAGGGAACCTCGCCCAGAACCCTAGCACCCTGCACTCCTCAGCCCTACTCTTCCTACCCAACACAGAGGTTCTGCAAGGGCAGCAACCTGCCCAAGGTCACACAGCACGCAAGTGACGTAACTCCAGACCCAGGCCTGAAGGCTCTCCAAGTCTGGAGACCTCTGGATCGCTGAAAGCAAAGAAACAAAAATCTCCATCTTACCGCTTCCTGCCCTTCCTCCCGGGTCCTCTGACCCCACCGATGGAAAAGTACACTTTGCGCCTCTGCAAATAACATTAAACTACAAACAAAATAAACAAACATGGTAACCGTGACACATCAATCACGCTGGCACTGGGGGTGGGTGGGGAGTTGTCGCCCGGTGCCTACACTGTGCCATGCCCTCTGCTCTGAGCTCTCCCAATATCTCACTCACAGCTCGCGGACATCCGGCCATGCCAGCATTGGTTCCCATTTAACGAATGAAAAAACCAAAGCTTAAAGTGATAGATTTCCCCACTCCAGGTTACTCAGCTGCGAAATGACCCGCCCAAATTTGAACACGTTTCTGGCCAACATCACACCCAAGATCTCACCACTGTCTGCAGACAGGGAGCGCGAAGAGGCAGCCAGGCCGGAGGTGCAGCGCTCAGAGTTTGCAGATAACGATTTTAGAATTAGCCAGGAGGAAATGATCCTGTCTGTTCCCCCCAGGCTGGGGCGGAAGGTGTCTGCCCCGCGTAAGGTGCTGTATTCCGCGGCCCTGGGCCCGCGTGGACAGCCCCTGGGGGCTCCAGGAGAACCTCGAGACCGGACCCAGGAGGGGCTCGCTGCTCGAATTTCTTAAAGAAATCTCTCTATTTGCCCTAAATACAAGCCTCCCCCGCCCTCGCCATTCACGAACCAAGATCCCTAGACCAGCCGAATCTCGGACGGGTCCTGGCGCGTTGCGATCACAGCCCCATCTATCCTGAAACGAATTTCGGGGGGCCGGATCCCCGCTCCCCACCGCTCAGCCTCGGGTTCCCAGCCCAGGGAGGCCGGACACGCGTGGGCACCTGCGAGTCACGCCTGGGTCTGCCTGGTTGGAGCCAGGGGAGCGTCTCCAAAGTGGCCGCGACGCCATGGCCACGGCCCCTGCGGGGGCGAATTCTTCCCACGCGGGTCGGTGTCCTCAGTAGCGTGGAGAACGCGTGGCGCTCCCCGCACCCCGAGCGCAGGGAGCGCGGAGCTTGAGCCCCGGGATGCGCCTCTTTCGTTGCTCGCGTGGAGGTGGAAATGTCCGAGAGGCTCCGCAGATTCAGTAGGGTCGATTCGGGGTGGCAACTCCATTGCAGTTGAAAAGATTCATTTGGTCTGGGTTTTGGTCAGATGCAATAATTTGGAAGGAAACGAAAACTCCATCAGCAAAGACAATTTCACCGGCAGCGCGCCCTACCCGCCCCGCGCGGCTGCGGGGAAGAGTCCCCGGCCGGGAGGAGCGGGGAGCGTCTGCTAATTGCAGCTTCGTTAGATTTCGGGTTTGAGAGGCTGCGGTTCGGGCGCTAATATCCGCCGCCCATTATCCCGGCTAATAAATTTGACCTATTGTTCGTTTGTTAAAATGATGTCACCTTGGAACAGTCCCTAAGCTCCTATTTCCATGAATTAGGCCTTTATTGAAAGCTGGGAGCCAATGAGAGCAGAGAGGCTTGTTGATCGCAGCCAATGGCTGCGGCGGGAAAGGAATTAGCAGCGGAAACTCCAGGTTCGGTTCAAGAAAGATGACACAGAGCCTGTCGGGCCCGCGCACTCTTGGCAAAGTTTCAGTGCAACGAGAGGCGCCGGGCGCTCCATGGCCGTGCCGTAACGGGGACCCAGCCGCCTCCCCGCCCAGCCCAGCCCAGCCCTTCCGCCCACCCAGGATGGAGGCGCCCGCCAGCGCGCAGACCCCGCACCCGCACGAGCCCATCAGTTTCGGCATCGACCAGATCCTCAACAGCCCGGACCAGGACAGCGCACCAGCCCCGCGGGGCCCCGACGGCGCCAGCTACCTGGGAGGGCCCCCCGGGGGCCGTCCCGGCGCCACGTACCCGTCCCTGCCGGCCTCCTTCGCCGGCCTTGGCGCGCCCTTCGAGGACGCGGGATCTTACAGTGTCAACCTGAGCCTAGCGCCCGCCGGCGTGATCCGGGTGCCGGCGCACAGGCCGCTGCCCGGGGCCGTGCCGCCGCCTCTGCCGAGCGCACTGCCCGCCATGCCCTCCGTTCCCACGGTCTCCAGCCTGGGCGGCCTCAATTTCCCCTGGATGGAGAGCAGCCGCCGCTTTGTGAAGGACCGCTTCACAGGTGAGCAGAGCGGGCCAACAGGCGCCAGGCCTCGACCCGCCGGGGGCCAGGGGCGCCGCGCCCTGCGCGCTCCACTCCCGGAGACAATCTCAGAGGCCCAAGTGCAGCGGAGGCCTCGGCGCGCGGGGCCCGGGGCAGCCGTGGAGGGGAGGGTAATCAATCGGAGAGTTGCGGGAAAATAAACCGGCGGCCGGGGGAAGGGGGAGGAAGCGTCTCCAGACTGGCTTGGTGCCGCTGGGGACGCGCGGGACCAGCGACACAGCCGAGCACTCTGTGTCCCACGGGGCTCCACCCGGTCCACAGGAGGCCTGAACGGTGGCCGAGCCGGGCTGGGCTTCAAAGGGCCTCGTGTGTCTCCGCAGCGGCGGCCGCACTCACGCCCTTCACCGTGACCCGGCGCATCGGCCACCCCTACCAGAACCGGACCCCGCCCAAGCGTAAGAAGCCGCGCACGTCCTTCTCCCGGGTGCAGATCTGCGAGCTGGAAAAGCGCTTCCACCGCCAGAAGTACCTGGCCTCCGCCGAGAGGGCGGCGCTCGCCAAGTCCCTCAAAATGACAGACGCGCAGGTCAAGACCTGGTTCCAAAACCGGAGGACCAAGTGGCGGTGAGAGAGGCCCGGCCCGGCCCACCTTGCACCTGCCCTTCACGCGCCCCGCTCGCCCCCGCTCGCCTGCCGCAACCTAGCTGCACCCCCTGGCCTATGCAACCCCCGCCGCCGGCTCCCCCAGGCCTGCGCCTCCCCCTGCCTTCCTAGAGCTCAGCTCCCTTCCTTCTCGCCCGCCTGTGTTTCTCTCTCCGCCTCTCCCACGCCTCGGCCTACTCCATCTCCATCCCCACCGCTCCTGGGCCCCTCAGTGTTTTCTTCCACCCCCGTTTGCCCGGGTTTCTCTTCCCTGGCCCCCGCCACACACGCACACACCCGGGCCTCCCACGCTCCCCCCACTCCATCCCACCCCCTGGGATTTCCTGGGGCTCTCCCACCTGCGCTGAGTCCCCACTTCAACTCCATTTTTATTCGATTTCTGTTTTCATCCAACCCGTACACGGCGAAGCGAAGGCGTCCTAGAAAAGGGTTCGAGACTAGATCTGGTAGTACTGGATCGGAATGACCCCTCCCGGCCACCTTGTGGTGACAGTGCCCAGCCAGCCCACCCACCCGCAGACCCCACTGACCCTCCTTGCTTGCAGGGCCAAGTCAGTTACACTTGCGCCCTGCCCTTGTTATCCCGCGGGAGAGAAAAAAATAATAGCCGCGCTTTATTGTTGGCGAAGCCACGAGATCCAGGCGTGCAGGTGGGCAGCGGGCAGAGTTCCCTCCTGGCGCCCCCGGAGTGCACAGCAGAAACAAACGATCCCAGCCCACGCTGCCTACCCCCGGGCCTTGGGCGCAGAGCGCGAGCAGGGAGGCAGACGGTTCTGCGCCTCGAGGCTCCTGGCTGCACTCAGTTCCCGGGAGGGCCGGGGCCCCTCGGGTGGCCCCGCCGTGCCGGGTGCATGACCGTGCTGTCCCTCTCCCCCCCCCCCCACCCCCGTGCAGGCGGCAGACGGCGGAGGAGCGGGAGGCGGAGCGGCAGCAGGCGAGCCGGCTCATGCTGCAGCTGCAACACGACGCCTTCCAAAAGAGCCTCAACGACTCCATCCAGCCCGACCCGCTCTGTCTGCACAACTCGTCGCTCTTCGCTCTGCAGAATCTGCAGCCCTGGGAGGAGGACAGCTCCAAGGTCCCTGCCGTCACCTCGCTGGTGTGAATCACCGCGCGTTCCGCCGCCACGGATCGCCGCCCCCACCTGGCGGGGCGCCCCGGACCCCCAGCCGGGCTGAGGGGGGAACTCGGGCCGACCGAGAAAGGGGCCGCCAAGCTCTCGCGGGCCCCAGGGCGCGGCCGCACACAGGCGGGCCGCGGAGGGGGGCTGGGCCCGGGCTCCGAGCGGCTGCACAATCCGCGCCCCCGCCCCGCGCCGCGCCCGCCCCAGGCCGGGCCGACAAAGAAAGCGCCTTACGTTACTCCGCCCCCCGCCCGCACCCCCAGGGCCGGGTGCCTGTATTATACTTTGTACTTTTGCCCAAACGTGTAAATAATAAAAGTTTTGGCTTTTTTTCTTTAGAAACCGGCCACCTGCGTCCCCTGCGGGTGCCGCAGAAGGAGGGGCAGCCGACCTGGTGGGGGGGGGAGGCGCCAGGGGCCGGGGGCACCCCGCGTTTAGGCTGGGTTCATTCCTCTCCTTTTCCGTTCCTTTTATTTAAGTCGTTTTATTTAATAATAAAAAAAGTTAGCTATTTCACTTAACGCCGCTTTTATTTCGTTTTCGTTCCAATAATGCTCGGCGACCTCCCCCCTCCCATGACCTGGCTCCCCCCACTATGGCGGCGGAGGCCGAGCGGCGGAGCGCGGGGGCACGGCCACTTCTCCAAGTTTCCTCGGCGTTCGCCTCAACTCGAGCCCCGCCCCGGGGCCCCGCGGAGGATGCGCGGTGCAGGTCAGTTGGTGCCGGCCACCCGCAGCCTGGGTGCCCGCGGGATGGGGAGTGGACGTGGGAAAGGCCCTCCAGGCCCAGAGGCCAAAGATCAGCGCCCGGGAGAGCTGCAGACAGAAAGGCCTGGCCTGCGCGGGGACGCAGGGGGTCTCCAAGTCCAGTTCACCTGGGCGGTGGGAGGCGGAGTAGCGCTGAGCCTTTTGGAAAGTAGCGCAACCCGATTTCCGCTGTTTTTACCGCGGTGCTTGGGGAGGTCGCGGACCACACGCGCGGGTTCTGGGCCCGCTGTGAGGCCGGATCCCGTGCACGGCCTGGGTGTCCAAACCCCTGGGGAGCAAGTGCAGCGCACAACCCCAGGATTCCCGCTAACTCTCGTGTTTGCGTGAGACCCCAGATGGAGCATGACGTCACATGACGTCACGGCTGCCGCCAAGGCATCACTGCACGGCAGGTGGGAGGGGCGCCTGGAACACCCAGCACTGTTTACTGTGGCTTGAGAGTTGCGAGTTTCCGGATCGCGAGAGCCGGAGCTGGGGTCCCTTCCAACACCGACAAACTCACACCCAGGGCGTCTGCAAAATGTTTCCCTTGACCTTTGACTTTTTTTTTTTTTCTTTCATTTTATCGTTCTTTCGGTCTGGTAAAACCACTTCCTCTTTTCCGGCCTCTCCATTTCTTTCTGTACGATGGTCTCTGAGTTCTTCGTTCGTTGCTCTTGCTCTCTGGGTTAGTGTATATTTTTCCTTTTCTTTACGGCCTTACGCTTCTGTACACAGTTTGTTCTCTGTGGCTTTGAACTTCTTTGCGAGCATGCCCTCTCCTCCTCGCTACTCCTGTCCTCAGTCTCTCTCTTTCCTAGCATCCTTTCTGGCATTTTTGGCTTCCCTTCCTCCTTTCCCGAAATCTCCTTGCCTCTACTTCTCTCTGTCTTTGTGTCTTTTCCCTTCCCTTTAGACCTTCTTGCCTCCCGCTCCCAGGAGCTCCCTGAGGCTAAACCTTTTCGGGGCAGTGTTCCGGGCGCCCCCGAGCAGCCCCACCCTCATCCCATGGCGTCCTTCGGGACCTTGAGCCACCCTGCGGGCTCAGGTTACTTCGAAGAGGTCTTCGCTGCACGCGGGCTGTGAGATTGCATTTGCAGGACTAGAGAGGAAGGGCTGCGAAGAAACACAGACCGAGTCCCCACGCTTCCGCCCTCTCCTCCACCTCCAAGCCCTTACTAACCCCGGTCTGCGCCTCTGGGAACACAGACAGCAGGGAGGAACTGGGGAGACTCAGAGCTTCGGGTCTCCTCCTTGGGTGTTTTCCTGAAATGCTTTTATTTTCTCTACTAAAAAGCCCCATGGACGTCTCCTCCTTGGAGTGAGAAAGGTCGGGCCTTTGGCCGGGGATGAGAGGGACCTCCTTTGCCTTTGCTAGGGAAGCAGCCCCTTCCTCCGGCCTGGCGTCTCTTTCCAATTTCCCTTGGTTTTATTCTTTTGCTTCAAAATAAGGCCTACTGTTTTAATTTTTCTAAGTTATTCGCCCTGCTTTGCCAGGGCGATCCTCCATCCCTGGGCCTCTTTGGGGACACACACGCACTGTTGCCTTTTTCTTTGACCCCGGCTCCTTGCTTCTGGCAGAAGGGCTGTGGGTGAGAGGCCCGCCTGGGGTCCACGTCCAGGCAGACTGGGGCGATGGGAACGGGGTACCCAGGGGGGCCCTCGGGGGCGTCTGGCTCTCCTTCACCCGGTGGCTTCTCAGTGTTCCGCCGTCTCTGAGATCCTGTGCTCCAACCAAGTCTTGCTGAGCCAGAGAGGGGCTAGGGTTCTCTTTGAGTTAGGGCTCTGAGACCACTTGTGTGCACCCGGGCTGCCACCAACTCTCGCCCACGCTCACTCAGAGCAGTTTGGGCGCCCCCAGCAAGCGGCGGCACCCAAGTGGCAAAGGGTGAGTAGCACCATGCCCCCCCCCCCCGACGTGCCAAGCCTCCAGGCTATCCTTTCGGTTGTGGCTGTGGGGACTAGAGGAGGGAGCGCGCCATTTGAGACACTGTTCCCCGTTCCCGCACCAAGAGGGCTGCGGGGCAAAGTCGGGGGGCGTTAATATCCGGATCGAGCAGGCTCCCTTGCGGCTGAGATGAAGGGAGAAAGGCTCTGGAGTAGTCTGGGAGGCCTCAAGTGGGCGCCTACTGGGTGATCATCGCCCAGCCTTAGGCCCCGCCGAGGCTCCGCAGGCAGGCAGCTGCGTGTGCGCTCCCAGGCTGGCCGCCGAACGGGCTGAGAACAAGAAGCAGCGTCCTCCCTAGGCCTAGCTGGACACGTCTCCTCGCCGCCCTGACGGGTGGCCTTTCTCAGCCGAGTTTCCCCCGGTCTCTGAAGCCGCACCCATTTTGCAGATGAAGGTCGAGGAGAGGATGGGCAGCTTCACCGCCTGAACCGGGTGGTCGCTGGGCTCTCCCCGCGCCCTGGTTTGGAGGCTGCACCCAGGGCCCAGCGGCTGTCGGGAAGGCCTAGTCTTCAGCCATCCACCAGGCTTCCGGGCCCGAGCGGGGAGTTAGGGCGAGCGCCGCTTGCACTGAGAGGGTCTGCAGCTAGTGGAGTCTGGGGTAGGGGGACGCAGTGGGGACACGGCCCCGTCAGATCGCTTGAGAAAGCGCAGAAAACTCAAGGGCCAGCCGCCTGCTTCCGCAGTGGGAATGGCTCCCCGTCAGTGGCTGGCTGCGCAGCGCCGGCCAGGCCGCGAGCTTCGCACACAGTGTGTGATTTACGAGGACTCTCACAACTGCGAGGCTTGGGTGCCACTCCCCAATGCGCAGACGGAAACACAAAGGCTCAGGGTTCAGAAATCTGTTCTGGGTGGCGCGGCCGAGACGGCCTGACATTCTTGTCCCCTAGACAATCAGCCCCTCCAGTGCTGGCGGCGGAGGAAGCGGAGCTTGGCGAAGTGAAGGATGGGAAGGCGGCCTCGGGGCTCCTGAATGCACCTGACAGCAGGTCCCAGGCTTCATCGGGGCCGAATCCGCCTGCCAGCTCCGAGTTGGGCGGTGGCTCCTACTCTGAGGTCCAAGGGAGCCCAGGGCCTCTCGCTCCCCACTCGCCAGGTCGCGCGCGGACCCATGTTCAGCGTCCGTGCAGAAGAGGGGACACAGCCGCGGCCATCCGGAGCTCGCCAGGGAGACCTCGTGGCCTCACTGCTCCCCCGGGCCGGGCAACCTTCGTCTGCCAGCCTTGGCAGCTTCCGGAAGGGTGTCGCGAAGCTGGAGCGCTAGGCGCCTCTCGCAGCCCTTCGGTGCAAGGACGCCGCTGCCCCGCCGCCAGCTGAACCATCGCCGCCGCCGCGGCCCAGGCTGCGGAAAGTCCTGCGCGCCCGGCTCCCGGGCAGCCCCGCCTGGGGCTCCCAGCGAGGGGCGGTAGCGTGTGGCCTTCCACTTCCCGCAAAGACCAGAGGCCGCCGGGCAGGTCACGGCCTACACTGCGACCACGCTGGCGTCTCCGGAGACCCTTCGCCAAAATCTGAATCTCAGTTTCGGCGCAAGTAAAACCCGAGTGGACCGAGGCCAGAGAGCCACGGGCGTGGTGTAGGTGCCTGCTTGCGGGAACAGGGGAGGTTTGTCAACACCGACGACAGATTTCCCAGGGCGAACTCCACGCGCCTCCACATTTCCGGGCACCAGCTCCATTGCGATTGTCTTCTCTCGGCCACGCCAGATGCAGGCGCGCGCTTTCTTGGGGCCGAGTTTTGTAAAACACTCGGGAACTCTTAGCGATCGGGGCCTTGCTTCAGGCCACTCAGGCGCTGGGGGCCAACTGCTCCCTCGGCTCTCTCCGCGTGGCCCTGAGTGGGTGGCTTCTACTCTCTGCGCTTTGGTTTCTGACACTGTGAAACTGTCGTTGAAGACGCTTCCAGAGAAAGTAAACAACAAAAACCGTAGCTCCTGGTACTGACAACTATAGCTTTATCATAAAAATCAAAAGAATTTAAAATAGTTTTCGGATAAAAATCTAAGTGAACGCCTGCTAGCGAGGCAGGGGCATCATCAGAAGCAGCGATCTTTTGCAGGCAAGGGAGGGCGCGGAGCAGTGACCCCCACTGCCCTTAGCTCTCCGTCAGTGACGGTGCCCACGGAGGCTCAGTCACCTCGGACTCCCCGCTTCTTCTGGCTGCACTTGTCAGTACCCTCGTATTTATTACCCTGTGGCCTCTCACTTCAGCTGAAACGAATGTTCAGGTGTCAGAACAGCTGCCAATTAATGAGTTAGTTATTAAACCCTCTTGATGCGCTCCCAATTGGTGTGTAGATTAGGTGAAATGGAAAAAGAAAAAAGAAAACTGGAACGGAATATCTGAGCTGGCTTTTTGTGCCTCCCTTCTACCACGCCATCCCCAGAACAGCTTTGTGTTCCCATTCTGTGAATAGAAAGCTGAGGAGCAGAGAAGGCAGGGGACCCCCCACTCCCCACCCCAGGCTCACCCTGGCTCCTTAACTTGGCTTTGGACTCTGCTGTCCACTGGGCCACCCGGCAAGCTGGCCGGCTGTGGGGCCTGAGCCAAGCCATGTCCCTGCCCGACAGAGATGGCAGTCTGGAAAAGCTCCACCAGTCACGGGTTCATTAGAGAGATTTGTGCTGACCCAGGCTCCCCTGGTTTTAAGAAGCCAAACTCTCAAGTGGAGTTAGAGTCTTAGATGGGCTTTAAAAGCCTGTGTACCTCCGGCGGCTTTGCGTTCGCCCGCTACCTGCAATGCACCGACTTTGCTCTCAAGCCCTAGTGATCGATGGAGCCATCTCCACCCTCGCGAAACTCTTGAGGGCCTGGAGTGTGGGCCGGCAGTGCACCCCTTGCCTCCTTCATCCCCAATTCTGGAGAAATCCACATGTTGCCCCTGGCAGCAGGGACGCAGCCAGCAGGAGGCTGCAGGCTGAGCAGGAAGGTACCCCGAAGGGTCCTGTCGGCAAGGATCCTCCTTGGGCTGCAGAAGGTGGCGTTGGGCTCAGACTGGCACCGGTGAATACCCAGTATGCTAAACAGCCCTGTCTGCATCTGCTGTTTGTGCCAACACAGCTGGGGCACTTTTGTTCCTAGGACAGAGTGGGACTAAGGAAGATGGGGGTGGGGAGAGCAGAAAGGAAACCCAACCCTGGGAAGACACAGGCAGCCGGCCCTGGGCAAGGGGCCCTCTATTAATGCCTCCACTTTTCAGTTTGTCACAAGGTGCAGCTGGGGACCCTCCGAGCAAGGATGGCGCAGTGCCCAGTCCTCAGCGCAGACAGCCCCCAGGACTGAGGTCACCTGTCCCCTCCCATGGCAGAGCCCAAGCTCAGGCTTCAGGCACCCAGCAGCTACGGGGTGGCAAGGGCACCTGCACAATCTGTGGAATCCTCAGATGACCTTAGGAGACAGGTACTATTATGATGCCCATTTTACAGATTAGGAAACTGAGGTTCAAGGTGTGCCATGACATGCCCCAGGTGTCTCTGGCAGCAGGACTTAGGGGAAGCCAAATAACTCAGCTCATGGGCTTTCATGCACTGAGGCCCCTCAAACCTCCTTGTTATTAAAGCCAAATCCTTCATGCGACCACTGAAGGGAATTCGGGCTGCTTTGGACATTGTTGTTGGTAGGTGCCATCGAGTCGTGCCCGACTCATAGCGACCCTCATAGGGTTTTCAATGGCTGACTATTTCAGGATTGCCTTGGGAGTGGGTTGCCACATCCTTCTCCCATTTTGCCGTGCTGGGAATCGAACTCGGGAACTCGGAGACTGCAGAGCAGGGCTCTACCAACTGAGCTAAATCCCAGCCCGGGCTTTGAACATTATCATCCTCAAATAAGAGATGGAAACCTGAAAGCACTGGGTCATGTTTAAAACCTTTGTTGCCATGGTTGCTACCACCTGCTTCTTGTTTCTCTTTCCAGCCTCCTGAAGGGGGCTGGAAGGTGCTGGCTCTCGTGGTTTACTTAAGGGATTCAGGGGCTTCCACTGCCCACCCACTGCCCGGGCTAACCACAGGACCCTGTAGGTGGTGATGTGTCAAGGCTTAGCCCTCCACTGCTGCTAAACCCTGAGGACCCTCAGCTCTAGGGAAGGACGATGGCGCAGTGGGTTTTGTGTCCTGCACCAAAATGCCACAACACATACGGGGCTGTTTTACAGACCTGGGTTAAAATCTCTGCTTTGCTGTTCAAGTGGGCAAGTCACTTCCTGTCTCTGAGCTCAGGGTCCTCGGCTGTATTCCGTCAGGATGCCTGTATTTTTATTAGTGTTATTAGTAGTAGTGGGCTGGGATTTAGCTCAGTTGGTAGAGCGCTGCTCTGCAGTCTCTCAGGTCCTGAGTTCAATTCCCAGCACCGCAAAAATGGGAGAAGGACCTGGCAATCCACTCCCAAGGCAATCCCGAAACAGTCTGCCATTGAAAACCCTATGAGGGTCGCTATGAGTCGGATACCGACTCGACAGCACCTCACAACAACAACAACATTAGTAGTACTGGTAGGTGAATTCTCACAATATGAATCTTGTTCTTGTTTTCCTCATAGAGAGAAGGAAGCAAAGCTATCAACTCAAGCATTGAGTAGTAACTCCCTCCTGGCCAGACATGCAGTAGTGGAACTGGAATTCAAACCCAGTTATGTCTAAGTTTAGAGCCCTGACTCACCTCCACCTGCATGTACAGTCCTCCCTGTAAGAGGACCTTCCAGAAATGGTCGTTGATTGACTATTAAAAATTCAAATTATTCGAAGTAAGAGTACCCAGGTAATTTGCTGCCTTCTGTGGCTTCGGTTTCTTTTGGTTGCTGACGCTTGGCACACTGCAGGTGCTCAGTGTACATTATATTTAGTAAATGATGGTAACAGTAAGTAGCATAGACGGAACACCTACTAAAGACCAGGAAGTGGACTAAGCATTTGTTTTATGTATGTATGATGTATGTATGTATGTATTTTGCAGTTTTTGAGAGTTGAACCCAGGGCCTTGCAAATGTTTTACTACTGGGCTGCAACCCCGATCTCATTTTTGTTTTTTTAATATTTTGAGACAGGCCCTTGCTAAATTATGCAGGCTACCTCTGGCCTTGAATTCACAACCCTCCTGCTTCTGCCTCCTGAGTGGCTGGGACTACAGATGTATGCCACCACCCCCCGTCTGGACTAAGCATTCTATCCAAGCATCTTACATAATAAAGATGCTTTAGAGCAAGCCTACAGACACTGACATTCCGTTTTGAAGCATAGGAATTTGAAGTTTGGGGTGCTAAGCAGCTCACTGATATTTCATAGGGTTGGAGTTGGAATCCAGGTCTTCTGACTCTAGAGGGGAAAGAGACCTGATTTGTACTGAGCGCCCACTGCGTCCCAAGCATGGTGCTTACGACCTCACGACACTCTTACAAAACACTTTGGAAGCCACATTGTGCAGATGAGGAAATGAAGCCTGAGCGAGTTTCCAACGTATTTGCCCAAGGTCTTGTAGCTGCCGGAATACAATGGCTCCTTACCTCCTAGGCCAGGAGACTCCACTCTGTTTCCAAAGCCAGCCTTGAAGTCTCCAGCCCGAGCCAGGGTGCTCAGTGGATAGCGGGGAGCTGCAACCCTGGCACGGGCCATTGGCACACACAACACCGCTTCCCCCACCAGGCCTGGCCCACCTGGTGTGCCCTGGGCCCTCTCTGAGGGAGGTATGAGCACTGGTATTTAGTGAGCAGACAATGATGAAGGCGTTGTGTCTGGAGGCAAGAGGAAGACAGAGAAGTCAGGGCTGAGGTGGACAGAGGTGGACGGCCTTCTCCCTGCCGGCGAGGGCACAGCCAGGAGGCCTGGCGGAGGGGGCCTCCTCCTTGCTCTGCCTTCCGCAATCCTCTGTTCCGCTCACCTTTCTTCCTGCCCTTCCTCACTGCCCTTTTGCATCTGTCCCCGCCAGCCTCCAGGAGGAACTGCCTGGGATCAAGTCCCCAGGCTTTTTACACAGGTCCGGTTCCAAAGCAGAAGAGAGAGAGGCATCTCTGTTACTCAGAGGCAGCAAAGGTTTCGAGATCAAGTTGTTGTTGTTGTTGTTGTTAGGTGCCGTGGAGTTGGTATCCGACTGATAGCGACCCTTTGTACAACAGCCGAAACACAATTGTCAGTGCTTCTCTGCGGTTCATAGGATTTTCAATGGTGGATTGATTTTTGGGAGTGGGTTGCCGGGTCCGTCTCCCAAGCCTACAGCACCTGGTGTTCCCAGGCAGTCTCCCATCCAAGTACTAACCAGGCCCTACCCTGCTTAGCTTCCGAGATCTGACAGAATCGGATGCCACAGGGCTATGGCTGCAGGCCATTGAGATCAAGTAAGATGCATTATTTTATGTATCCTCAAATTTTTCAGGTAGAAAAGCAAAAGTCCTTGAACCTGGAGTTGTTAAATCCTGGAGGATGGGGGCAGGCTGATCCTGTCTTGGATTTCCTCCTTCCGTGTAAACCAGATTCCGCCAACCTGGCCACACATCATTCCAGACAAGCTTCTCCTGCCGCTCGATGGAGTGTGGTGCACTCAGTAGGTGGTTTGCGGAGTCCTGGCGACTGACTGTCCCTCTATATTGTGAGGTCCACAGCCTGAGCTGTGGGGCTGCCTGAGCTTGCTAAGTAGGGGGCCGGGGTCTGAGGCTTCCCTCCATGAAGGTTGCCTGAGTCGCTGGAAGAGAAAGTTGAACCTGGGCTATATGTAGTTTAAAAGCAATTTGTCAATGGCGACAATTTACAGAAACGTATTCCTGTTGCAGCAGCTTCCAATCGCTGGGATTTATGGCTTCATCTCCCAGATTTGAAAGCATCCCCGCCTGCGCTAGCAAATGGGAAAATGTATGAACAATTTGTAGGCTTTTTTTTTTTTTTCTTAAAAATCAAGTTTCCCCAAATATGTAAACTCTGAGAGCGCCTTATTCTTTTTAAATGATCATTCATTTGTCTCCAGACTCTATCTTTTGGCACAATTTATTATTCTCTATTTCAAAAAACTTAAATGCATTTTGCATATTAGCGCGTAACTCTTGTTCCTGTCTCCTCAGTTGTGGAAAGGGCTGGATTGCTTTTATAAAGAAAAAAATGGCTAATAAAATTGGCCTCAGCACCATTGCTCTGCAATTCTTATGAACAGTAAAGTGGTACTTACCGTCATTGATGTTAAAAGCTATTTCTAAATTATGGTGCCATTTATTATCTCTAGTGTCCAAAGTAAGTTTAAATGATGCTTATAATTCATGTTTTACCAAATTTCCTTTTCCCCCCGAGGATACCTCTGATTAACTTATGCACATTAAAGCGCTTTTTAAATTCTTCTTTTATTGCCATTATGCTCTGAAAATCTCAGCGATTCTCAAAAATGGGTAATAAACTTGAGATAAAATGCTGCAGTTTTAGATCAATGCTGACATATCGCTGTGGTGATTTCTACAGAGCTAAAGTGATAATGCTTCATATTTACGGAATATATACTAGGTTATTACTACAGTATTACCATTTTGTTCTAAGATGAAATGAGTAATTTACCAATTTATTAAACAGTTACATTTAAGTATTGCTTAGGACATTACCACCCCAATCTGTTTACTTAGCTTGAAGAGTTACCATTAAGATACCCTGTTTATTTAGGTAAAATTTGTAATCATCATGCCTTCCATTAACCAACTTATTTTTCTGCAAGGCTAATTGTCTGGAAATGAGTTTCTTCTTATTTACTGTGCTACATTCTGCTTAGCTGGCTAAAAACGTCACCCCAGCAAGAAGTGCTAGGGAGATTAATAATACATACAGAGAACGGTTTTAATTAGTATAATACCAAATGTTAATAAAAGATTTATGACACCCTTAGAAAGTTCTAACAGAAGAGATCTTAACGGCTTCGGGCTCGATTTGTCAAGAGAATGGCTGTGGCCTTTGTGGGAGGCCAGATTTGGGGGGTTCTCTGGCATTGCCGGGGCTCCTAGGCTAGAGATGGGGAGTTCTTCCTTTAAAAGAGGTTTGCACAGAGCTGAGCAGAGAGAGCTCACGCCAGAGGACGGGAGGTTGGGACGTGGATGTAGAAGGCTGATGTTAACCAATTTGCTGCAAGGGAGGAAAGGAGGAACTCAGGCCAGCCCAGGGGTCTCCGGGCCGGAGTGGAAGGGAACTTTGAGGAAGAAACCAGCTTTCTGTTAGTCCAAATTGTGTTGTTAGGTGCCATCGAGTTGTGTCCGACTCATAGCGACCCTCATAGGGTTTTCAATGGCTGATTGCCCTGGGATTGGCTTGGGAGTGGATTGCCACGTCCTTCTCCCATGTCTGGGCTGCTAGGAATCGAACTTGGAACTTCGGAGACTGCAGAGCGGTGCTCTACCCACTGAGCTAGATCCCAGCCCCGTTAGTCCAAAAGCGACATAGAAATGGCTAGATGATCACCTGGGGAGGGGACAGAGGAGGCTGATGGAGCGTCTGTTGGGCGTCCTTTGCTGGGACGTGCCTGTTTCCATCTTCACAGCAGACTCCTCCTCACCTAGGGGGTAGGAAGGGGAAGGCCCTTGCCTCGGGCTCCTGGGTCCAGAGCAATTGAACCCAGGCGTGTGAAATCCTCAGCGCACGCTGGCTCCTGGGAGGCCGTACCACGGAGAGCAGCAAAGGGCTCTGTGTTCACCTGTATGTTGTGTCCACGTGACGTTAGACAAATGGGTGTCCAGGTGGGGGTGGTGCCTCTAGACAAGCAGCTGGATGCTTCCATTGTTATCTGGATGGGCCGGCGCACCCCCATTGTCTGCTGTCCCACTTGCCCCAAAGGGGCAGCGTTCCTCTTTAGGTCTCTGTTTCCCCTGCTGTGACATGAGCTGGCAAGGGCAGAGACCACTTCTTACCTTCCTTAGCTCCTCAATGCCTGGCACATAGTGATAGTGTTGTTAGGTGCCATCGAGTCGTGTCCCTCTCATAGCCATCCTCACAGGGTTTTCAATGGCTGACTGTTTCAGGGTTGCCTTGGGAGTGGATTGCAATGTCCTTCTCCCATGTCTGGGGTGCTAGGAATCGAACTCGGGACCTCAGAGACTGCAGCACAGCGCTCTACCAACTGAGCTAAATCCTAGCCCAGCACATAGTAGGCAGTGTTAAAAAGATGTAAGGGACTAAAGGAGAAAAGGAGAAATTTCAGCTTGCAGTTTTAACAGACCAAGGACTGACCCTGGATAAATATATTGTGTTGTATTGCAGGAAATCATCTGAGTCCCTGCCACTGAGCCCACGCAGCACTGGCTGAAGTATAAGGGGTTATTATTGTTGCCATTTTCTCTGGCCCCCAAGGGTCAGGTTCGAGTAGCGGTGGGAATCCTTTGTATAGCGAGTTGATTCTTTTTTAGCACACGTAATAAAAACTGACCAAACCAGTTACTTTCCTAACATTCTCTCCAATTCAAGAAACTCCATATCATGAGGCACTTGAGGGCTGATGGCTCTTTTATCCTACCCTTGATTAAAAGAGAAAAAAAAAAATGAAACCAGCAAAGTTCTTGGACAGAAGTTTTCTAGGATATGTGGCAAAACAGCCTGAGCTGTTTCTAGAAAGAGACCAGGGCTATCCTGGGAATAGCCCAGGAAGTTCCCACAAGCACCCTGCTCTTCCGAACTATCCCCTGGAGGAGGAATGGTGGTCCTTCAATGGACAAATGGATAAACAAACTATGGTATATATATACAATGGAATATTACTCAGTGCTCAAAAGGAATGAAGTACTAATAGATGCTATAATGGGGATGGAACTTGAGACCACGATGCTATGTGAAAAAAGTCAAACACAAAAGGCCATGTACAGTTAAGAGTCCACTTATCTAGAATTCCAGAATGGGTAAATCCACAGGAACAGATAGGTGGATGGTATTCACCAGGAGAGAGAGGAGGGGGAATTAGGAGTAATTACTTAATGGATGTCTGCAGCCATACCACTGTGGCATCCAATCCCGTCAGATCTCAGAAGCTAAGCAGGGCCGGACCGGGTTAGTGCTTGGATGGGAGACCACCTGGGAACACCAGATACTGTAGGATTGGGAGTAGGACCTGGCAACCCATTCCGACAAAGAACAATCAGCCATGAAAAACCCTATGAATAGCAGAGAAGCACTGACAATAGTGTTTCTCCTGTTGTATGTAGGATTGCTATTAGTCAGACACGACTTGATGGCACCTAACAACAACAACAATAACAACAACAACAACTTAATGGATAAGCCTGCAGTCATACCATTGTGTCATCCAATTCTGCCAGATCTTGGAAGCTAAGCATGGAGGTGGGCCTGGTTAGTACTTGGATAGGAGACCTTCTGGGAACACCTGGTGCTGTAAGCTCTGGAGACAAAGGGACCCCACTCCCAAAAATCAATCCGCCACTGAAAATCCTTTGAATAGCAGAGAAGCACTGACAATACTGTTTTGCCTGTTGTACGTAAGGTCCCTATGAGTCAGACACTGACTCAATGGTACCTAACAACAACAACCTAATGGAAAAAGGATGTTTTCTGGATGATGAAAAAGTTTTGAAACTAAGTAAAGGTGATAGTTGTACAATATTATAAATGCACTAAATGTCACTAATCTGTACACTTTAAAATAGTTCACTATATGTGATGTTGGGAGAAGGACCTGGCAGTCCACTCCCAAGGCAATCCCGAAACAGTCAGCCATTGAACATCCTCTGAGGGTCGCTATGAGTCGGACACTGACTTGACGGCACCTAACAACAACAACAACATAAGTCGGATACCGACTCCACGGCACCTAACAACAACAACATATATGATGTGAATTTTATCCCATTTTGCAAAAAGCCATTTTAGGAATCCTAGCCTTAGTGTCCAAAGCTGCATAGTCCTGCAAGTTCCTTTTAGCAGTGGTTGTAAGGGAGAAAAATTAGAGATAACAAAATGCCCATCATCTATTCATGCAAAATCAGACTGGCAGCCAGAAAATAAAGGGAAAGGAGGGAGTGTGTATGCTCAGTGTGTGTGTGTGCGTGTGTGTGTGTAAATATAATGAAACTCCTTACTTTGTACAATCAATATACACTAATAAAAATGGGAAAATTTGATAGATACTAAAACAGAAACACAGGAGATGGACATCACAATCCACTCCGGAGGTAATCTCAAAGCAGTCAGCCATGGAAAACCCTATGAGGGTCACTATGAGTTGGACATGACTTAACAGCAACTAACAACAACAACAAAACAGAAACAAGTTCACAATGCATTAGGAAGTGAAACAATTGAATTGCAAAACAATTGTATATTTTGTCCCTCTAAAAGATATACGGGCTGGGATTTAGCTCAGTTGGTAGAGCGCTGCGCTGCAGTCTCTGAGGTCCCGAGTTCAATTCCCAGCACCACAAAAATGGGAGAAGGACCTGGCAATCCACTCCCAAGGCAATCCCGAAACAGTCAGCCATTGAAAACCCTATGAGGGTCGCTATGAGTCGGACACCGACTTGACGGCACCTAACAACAACAACAACAAAACATATACACACATGTACCTCATATATATATATATGTATATACACACACACACACACACACACACACACACACACGACAAACATCTGCAAAGACAGAAACCACACTAATGTTTTCCTCAAGTCATGGCTGAGGAAAGAATGCTGGTGTGGGAGGAGACAGTCAGTTTTATGATATCATATTGTCATTTGCAAAAAATTAAAGACTTCTTGAAAATAAGCGAATGTATTTTCAATTAAATCACAAGTTATAATAAGGTGCAAGATGCAGAAGCGTAGTGAGTAAAGAAGAAACTGAGCCACTGTCCTGCTACCAAAACTCTTTTCCACTTGCTCTCGTTCCCAGGTTGTCCTGTGTTTGTTTCTGTCATTGTTGGTTTTTGTTGCTGGGGCTCAAACCCAGGGCCTCATGCATGCTAGGCAAGTGCTATACCACTGAGCTACACCCTCAGTCCATGTTGTTTCTTTAGATACATAGGACATGAGGATTTTTTTTTTTTAAAGAACCACCACAAAACCCGGAAGTCATCAGAACGTTGGAGAAAGCCTGGTCTTCCATAGGCTGCCTTGGTTCCTCTTGGGTTTGCTGGGCCGCCCAGCACCATGCCTGGAACGTAACAAGAGTGCACAGAGGCCCCAGCTCATGAATTTTTCTTTAAAGTTTTTTATTTTAATTACTGCATTTCCCTGCAGTTTTTAGAATCCAGAATGGAAACCCTGAACGGAAAATGTTTATGAGACAAAATGGCTGTGCTGCGCATGCAAAGTGCAAGGGGAAGACTTAGCTAAATAGCTGGAGACCAGGAGCACTGGGGAAACAGCTTCGTCTCAGTCCTGGGTTGCTTCCGGACCCTGAATGATTTGGATAATTAGCCCAGTCTTTCACCTTGTTTTGACTAGCTCTGCAGACTGATTTGAGTTTAGAAGAGGTATCGGTTACTTCAACCAAACATGCTCTTAAATGCATAATGGCAAGTCATAGATTTTTGTTTATTCCTCTATGGCTTTCTCACAAACACACGTCTGCTGTTTTATCCCTTTGTAAAAGGTAGCGTCCTTAGGATCCAGAAGAATCCAGAGTGGAAGGGCCGAGAAGGCTTTGGGGTTCATGTGCCAGGCACGTGTCCATGTGCATGTGTATGTGGGGGGAAGGGCATGCCCTGCCACGGCCCCTTGTCAAATAATCAAGGCGGAAGGGAGTGCTAATTTTTCTCTCTTGTTTTCAGTGTATTATTTTCTATGGGATCTAAATAATTAATAAGGAGGCCCTTTGCCATAATTAAAATGGATGTCCCTCCACGCCAACACCGATAGCTTCTCCCGTAATGAGTGTATTCAGATCCACGTGAAGCAGGGGCTGTATTGACTCCCCCTGGGTGGGTTGCACTGCGTGTGCTGGCGAAGGCTGCGGGATGGGAGGGCTGGGGGTGGGGAACATGAGGCTGATCTCAG
Organism: Pedetes capensis; assembly: GCA_007922755.1. NCBI lineage: Eukaryota > Metazoa > Chordata > Mammalia > Rodentia > Pedetidae > Pedetes > Pedetes capensis. Next base: position 55,152 of record VMDO01006891.1, read on the forward strand.
TGGATAGAAAGGGCGGGAACTGGGAGCTTACTCGAAGGAGAGACCCTGCCTCAGCCAGGGTGGCACACATCTGTAACCACAGCACTTGGGAAACTGAGGCAGCAGGATCTTGAGCTCGAGGCCAGACTGGGCTACGTGGAGAGACCTTGACTCAGAAAATAAATAAATAAAGAGAGAGGAAAAAAAGAGTAGAAAACAAAACAAAACAAAGACCCCGCCTGGTGCTGCAACCCACTTTGGACCAGTCGGTGACACAATGTAGGGGCAGGGACTTTGAAGATGGTGCTACTTGAAATCTGGTCATCTTCTTAATGACATTTCCCAGGAGCCCCCTTCCTTCATCAGAACCTGCTATCAAAACCTTCTCCTGCAAAGGGAAGGGCAGCAATCGGAGTCTTTCCAAGTATAGTGGACATCTTACAAATATCAAAGTTGATTCAGTCACCTTTGGAATCCATAAACACTTCCTCGACACCTACTAGGTGGCCTATTCTATGATCAGTGCTGGAGACTACAGTAAAATGGCTCCTGTTGGGCCTGGGGATGCAGCTTAGCGGCTCAGAGCTTGCCTAGCACACACAAGACCCTGGTTTGATCCCCAGCTCTGCCGGTTGGGGTGGAGGGATGTCCATGCTTGTTGTAGCATGAGTCCCCACAGCCAAGACGTGGAAGCAACCTAAGAGTTCATCAATGGATGACTGGATAAAGGAAATGTGGGAATATATAACAGAGTACTATTCAGCCTTGAAAAAGAGGGAAATCCTGTCATTTATGAAAACATGAGTGGACCTGGAAGATGTTATGTTAAGTGAAATAAGCCAGACATACAAAGACAAATACTGCACAATCTCACTCATATGTAGAAGCTAAAAGAGTGAGTAAATTGGTGGCTACCAGAGGCTAGGGGTGGTGGGGGGATGCAAAATGGGAAGACATTGGTCACAGGAAACAGTTCCAGGTACACAGGAAGAGAAAGTTCGAGTGATCTACTGCACACCATGATGACTGTAGTAAATATGTGCATTTCAAAATTGCTGAAGGAGTAGATTTCAGGTGGTTTTACCACAAAAAATGGTAATGAGGTGTTGTTGTTGTTAGGTGCCGTCCAGTCGAGTCCGACTCATAGCGGCCCTCACAGGGCTTTCAATGGCTGATTGCTTGGGGATTGTTTTCGGGAGTGGACCACTACATCCTTCTCCCACAGAGGAGGTGATAGATATGTAAATTAGTTTGATCATTCTTTGGTGTATATATATAAATATCACGACACCCCACAAATATGTACAATTATTCAGGGCTTAAAACCCATGAAAACCTGAGTTCAGGCTTGAATGCAGGATCAATATGCTGAAATTTAGAGGGTTCGGGTTCCCTTCGGGGATTCAGGTTCCATTCGGGTTTGGGTTTAAATCTTATGTGTAGACAGCAGGGCAGGGCTTCAAACAGAATCCAGCTCGAACACTGAACCTGTTCCTGTCCAAGCATTTAAAAAAATTTTTATGAACCTGACCAGAGTGAAAAATTGGGTTTGGGTTCAGTTTTTATTTATTTATACATTTATTGATTTTTGTGTAATTAGCTATTTTATTACACACAAAAACTGAAAAAAAGCATTGAAAAAAATTTTATTCACCTATCTACACATAGGATAGGGCTGGGATTTAGCTCAGTTGGTACAGCGCTGCGCTGCAGTATCTGAGGTCCTGAGTTCAATTCCCAGCACCACAAAAATGGGAGAAGGACCTGGCAATCCACTCCCAAGGCAATCCCGAAACAGTCTGCCATTGAAAACCCTATGACGGTCGCTATGAGTCGGATACCGACTCGACGGCACCTAACAACAACAACAACACATAGGATTAAAATTTTAAACCTGAACTCAAACTGAACCTGAGTTCTCTACATTTTAACATGTGGAACCTGCACCCAAATCGGAACCCAATTTTTCCAAGAGTTTGTAGCCCTTGTAATTGTTATTCATTGACTTAATAAAACAAAACAGGAGCTAGGCATGGTGGCGCACACCTGGAATCCCAGCACGCGGGAGACCAAGGCAGGAGGATCCACGTGAGTCTGAGGCCAGACTGGTGCACATAGTGAATTCCAGGCAGCCTGGGCTACACAGGGATACTTTGTCAAGAAAGAAGGGAAAAGAAAGAAAGAAAGAAAGAAAGAAAGAAAGAAAGAAAGAAAGAAAGAAAGAAAGAAAGAAAGGAAGGAAGGAAGGGAGGAAGGAAGGAAGGAAAAGAAAAGAAGAGAAAGAGAGAAAAAGAGAGAGAGGGATGGGGAGGGAGGGGAGGACAGAAGGAAGGAAGGAAGGAAGGAAGGAAGGAAGGAAGGAAGGAAGGAAGGAAAAGAAAGGAAGGGAGGAAGAAGGAGGAAGGGAAGAAAGAAAGGAAAGGAAAAGAAGAAAGAAAAAAGAAAGAAAGAGAAGAAAGAAAGAAAGAGAGAAGAGAGAGGGAGAGGGGAGGGAGGGGAGGAAGGAGGGAAGGAAGGAAGGAAGGAGGGGAGGAAGGAAGGAAAAGAAAGGAAGGGAGGAAGGGAAGAAAGAAAGGAAAGAAAGGAAAGGAAAAGAAGAAAGGAAGAAAGAAAGAAAAAAAACGAAAGAAAGAGAAGAAAGAAAAGAAAAAGAAACAGAGGCCTGGAGGTGTGGTTTAGTGGCACAGCAATTGCTCCCCATGAGCAAGGATCTGGGTTCCATCCCCAGCACCACAAAAAAACAAACCAAAACAAACACACAAACTAAAATATGTGTGGGCGTACACACGTACACACACACACACACACACACACACACACACGTCCCCTGCCCTGGGAGATCACCCAGTTGGAGGCTGGGCAGACAGATGTTTACCAAGAAAGCAGACTGTGCAGGGATTGGGCTCAGAGGAGAAGAGGAGGGGAGTTTCAGTGCCGGGCCATGGTGCAGGTGCCCCAAGAATGGGAAGTGGGGCAGGCATTTTAGGGGGTAGTAAGTGAAGGGTCGGGCTGGGATTTAGCTCAGTTGGTAGAGCGCTGCTCTGCAGTGTCTGAGGTCCCAAGTTCGATTCCCAGCACCGCAAAATGGAAGAACGACCTGGCAATCCACTCCCAAGGCAATCCCAAAACAATCAGCCATTGAAAACCCTATGAGGGTCGCTATGAGTCGGTTACAGACGACAACAACAACAACAACAACAACAACAACAACAACAAAGTGAAGGGTCCACCATTGAAAACCCTATGAACAGCAGAGAAGCACTGACAATAGTGTTTTGCCTGTTGTATGTAGGGTTGCTATGAGTCAGATCCTACTCGATGGCACCTAACAACAACAAGGGGAGGAGATGCAGAAAGGACCCTCGTTGGGGCGAATCCCATGTCTGCAAGCTAAGATAGCTTTCTGCTTGGCCACGGGTGTATGTTATACCAGAGTGGATGTGGTGTTAAAGTCTAGGGAAGTCTTTCTGGTGGCCGCAGGGTGCAAGGGCTGGAAGCAAGACTTGAAGCAGGACTTCCAGGCTCCAGGCTGTGAAGGAGGGCCACCAGCAGGATGATGGAGAGCATCACAGCTCCAGAAGCCTCCTCCAAAGCGAGCCAACTCTGTGACCTGAGTGGGGAGGTGTGGCGGGCCTGGGTGACAGAGACAAGGGGATAAAGAGGGTGCTTTGCAGCCCAGACCTCCCCACACACTCACGTCATCCCTAACAGGCAGGCAAGGGCAAGAAGGAGACCCCTCTGGTTCAAAGGACAGTGTTGCCACCTGGGAACCTCGTGACCTTGGCCATGTCACGTACCCTCTCCGAGGGGCACTCTTGGCTCCTGTGACTTGGCCCTGATACCTGCTTTGTGAGTATCTGCCAGCTCATCCGCGCTGCAGACCCAAGAGTGGGGACGATTATTATCTAATGGTGCAACCAGGTGTCCCACAAATGCATGTGCAGGGGAGCCCATGGACACAGCACCCTGCTCTGGAGACCTGATGATGGGCCATCGCTGTGGGGTGCTAATCACAGAAGCAAGAGACAAGGTGAGCTTGCTGATGTGTGTCCTCTGGCCTCTTCCGTCTTAGAAAACCACCAGGATTCAATCTCACCCCCTCTTATCTAGTCCTAATCACCCCCAAAAGCCTCACATCTAAACACCATTGTTGTTGTTAGGTGACGTCGAGTCGCATCCGACTCATAGCGACCCTCATAGGATTTTCAATGGCTGACTGTTTCAGGATTGCCTTGGGAGTGGGGTTGCCACGTCCTTCTCCCATTTTTGCGGTGCTGGGAATCGAACCCGGGACCTCAGAGATTGCAGCGCAGCGCTATATCAACTGAGCTAAATCCCAGCCCCTAAACACCACAGTCAAATTAAATTCCCACTCTCCCAGTCCTTCACAATGGGGATTGAAGTCCATCCTGAGTTTCAGAGGGGACAAAGCATGCTGGAACCATCGGGGGAGCTTATGCAGAGGAGGGAAGGGGTCGCTAGAGGTCCTGGGGAGTCCAGGAGTCTCTGCCGGATTTCTTCGGCCCCCTTGAAGGAGCAGATCTTGAACAAGGAAAGGGGAGAGCCACGGAATGGCCTGGATGTACTTCCAAGCAGCCTCTTGTCAAAGGGGGTTAAAAAAAAAGAAAAGAAAAGAAAGAGGTGGCAGTGTGTCTTGTAGGTTCTGGCAGAAATGCCCGAAACCACAGATGCGCCTGCCCGCCGGCCCCCTGTTCTTCTTGCTCCCTCTGGCCTCCTTCAGACATCTTGGCTTTGAAACGACCAGCTGACTCCAGAGAGTTGACAGGCGGAGGGGAGTGGGTGGAGCTCAGGGAAGGAGCGGGAGGATGACTTTGGAAAAGAGCTGCCCATTCCCACCCCATCTGCCCTTCCTTAGCTCCGAAGAAGAAACGGAGCCTGTGTCCACCCAAACCTCCGCAAGTTTGTTAGAAACAGGCTTACCAAGATGTTACAGAAGCATATTATTTATTTGATTTGTTTGTCCTAAAGATCTAAAGATCTCCAGGAATATTTTTGGGGGGAAAAAAGTCATCTAAATGTAATTGCTGGGAGATGGACCCAGCAACCCACTCCCAAAAATCAATCCGCCGTTGAAAACCCTATGAACAGCAGAGAAGCACTGACAGTAGTGTTTCGCCTGTTGTACGCAGGGTCGCTATGAGTCGGATACCGACTCGATGGCACCTAACAACAACAAATGTGATTGCGACATCTAATACTTCCTTTAAGGAAAAAGCCAAAGGATTTCTTGCTCCTACAAACACAAACAAACAAACAAACAAAAGCACAACAAAATGAACAAAAGCAAAACAAAGCAAACAAACAACCAGGCTTTTGGAGACTGGCAGGGCCTGGCCATGGAATGGCCCACTCCCTGAAGAAGCCTGCAAGTCCCTGGGTGGGGACAGGAAGGTGATGATGGAAGGCAGCTCACTCATCAGTGAGCTCCTGGCGAAGGGAGCGCTTTGAGTCCACAGAGCCTACAAGTCTGTCGTCTCAACAGAGAAACTCTAATAAAGGGGGAGATCTCACCCACTGTACCTCCAAAGTTGGGTGTAATACATGGTCTACATGCAAAAAATTGCCAGAGATATCCAGCAAAGACTCCTGGACGCCCCAAGTCCTCTAGCGACCCCTTCCGTCCTCTGTATAAACTCCCTCGATGGTTCCAACGTGGGCTGGGATTTAGCTCAGTTGGTAGAGCGCTGCTCTGCAGTTTCTGAGGTCCTGAGTTTGATTCCCAGCACCGCAAAATGGGAGAAGGATGTGGCAACCCACTCCCAAGGCAATCCTGAGACAGTCAGCCATGGAAAACCCTATGAGGGTCGCTATGAGTCGTACTCGACTTGATGGCACCTAACAACAACAATGGTTCCAACATGCTTTGTCCCCTCTGAAACTCAGGATGGGCTTCAATCCCCACTGTGAAGGACTGGGAGGGTGGGAACTTAATTTGACTATGGTGCTTAGACGTGAGGCGTTTGGGGGTGATTAGGACTAGACAAGAGGCGGGCGAGATTGAATCCTGGTGGTTTTCCAAGAAGGAAGAGGCCAGAGGACACACATCGGCAAGCTCATCCTGTCTCTTGCTATGTGATGCCCTGTGCCACTTGAGACTCTGCTACGAGAGGGCCACCCTTAGATTTAGCCCATCAACCTTGGACCAGAACCATGAGCCTAAATAATATCTTCTGCATTATGAGCAAGGGAAACTCACCTAAGAGCCTCCCTCTCCTAACCTGGGTGTCCACCTCCCTCTGGCCAGCAGGGGGCGCAGTCAGTGAGTCCTCCATTCCTAGGGCAGTGCTGAATGAATTTAATGGAAAACTTCATCTCAGGAGCAACCCAAGCCAGAGGATATGTACTCTTCATGACTTAGGGCACTGCGTTCTGCCCCTTGGGTCAGCTCTGAGGTGGGCGCTGCTAGCTGTGTGAGCTTGTGTATACCTATAGCACCTGACCCTTTCAACTCAACTGCAGTGTGCTTGCAGAGAAGTGAGTTTGGAGGGGGCTGGACCTGGGTGTGAGCAGGACCCCAACAGCTCCCACCCAGCACACTACTCCCTACGGTCCACTTCTGCACCTCTCAGCCTTCCCCCCTGGCCATTGAGGCACAAGCTTCCTTGCCCTATGTGCAGGGCACGCTGGAAGAGCCAGAGAGTGACTGAGTTATTGTTTAGTGCCCTCTACCAATGATGGGCCTGCAGCTGTATAGCCATAGCCCTGTGGCATCAGATCTTGTCAGATCTCGGAAGCTAAGCAGGGTGGGGCCTGGTTAGTACTTGGATGGGAGACCGCCTGGGAACACTAGGTGCTGTAGGCTTGGGAGATGGACCCAGCAACCCACTCCCAAAAATCAATCCACCACTGAAAACCCTATGAACAGCAGAGAAGCACTGACAATAGTGCTCGGCCTGTTGTATGTAGGGTTGCTATGAGTCGGATACCAATTCAACAGCACCTAACAACAACAACAACCAATGATGGGGAGGGCTGGGGTTTAGCTCAGTTGGTAGAGCGCCACTCTGCAGGCTCTGAGGTCCCGAGTTTGATCCCCAGCCCTGTGAAAAAGGGAGAAGGACATGGCAATCCACTTCCGAGGCAATCCCAAAACAATCAGCCATTGAAATGGCTGATTGAATCAGCCATTGTGAGGGTGACTATGAGTCAGACACAACTCGAAGGGACTCGACAGCACCTAACAACAACAACAACCAATGATGGGCAGGGAGCTGGTAGATTAGTAGCCTGGCTGCCTGGCCCTGTGAGAGGTTATCCTGACATCTCCCAGCCGTGCAGTGAGACTGAGCTCCTGTCTGGGAAGGAGCTTGAAAGCCCCCTCATGTCGATCGTCTTCCATTTCTTGTCTCACCTCCCTGCTCTCTTGCCCCCACCTCCCAGATCACTGACAGATGAACTACTTGCACCCAAATCTTCATCTCAGGGTCCACTTTTGGGAGAACCTAAGCAGAATGAGGAGGGTTCCACAGAAACTTACGAAATTGTCGCCTATCACCGCAGCAAGTCTGTATGATTTCGCTAATAATTCTTGGAGCACAAGCTCTGTGCGCTGAGAGGCCAGAACAGCACGTGGCTGAGCTGTGACAGCGGAAGCATCTCCGTGCTGTGAAGTGACAAGCTATGTGCAACAGTGGGCTCAAACATAAATAAGATCGTGTGCCTGGCACAGAACCCGGAAGTGTTTCAATCTGCTGTACATAGGGTCGCTATGAGTCGGACTCTTCTCGACGGCACCTAACAACCACAGCAACACATGCAAGAACAATTTGATATTTCCTTTTTCACGTATGTTTTCTCACCCTGACAGAAGTCTCAGGCTTGTCTTTTTTAATGATTACCTGACACTCTGTTGTTCTACCCTGTGTGCAGGACCAGTTTTATGACAGTGTAGTCTGACTGTTTATATGAGGACCAGTTCTTAGAAGAGTCCCACACTGGGGCCAACACTCTGTGGTTGCTATCTTGAAATTCCTAATAGTTTTTGAACAATGGATTCCACTTTTTCCATTTTGCAATAGATCTGCAAATTATGTAGCTGCTTCTGCCTGCATAATTCAGATGACCTTGACTTTGAATATTTTCCCCCATCCCTCCTCTATAAATAGGACAGTGACAATAACGAAGAAAGAAAGTGCTATCCACATGGCCAAGATAAAACAGTTGATTCTATACTATGCTGTCAAGGGTAAGGAAAACAGTGCACTGTCATGCACTGTGGATGTGACAGTTAATTGTTCAGACTTTTGTAGTGCAATTCGACAACATCCTTCCTAATGGAAAAATCTGTGTTCCCTTTAACAGAATGATTCCACAAACAGGTTTTTATCCAATAGAGACACTTCCATGTTTGTTCAAAGAATCATATACAAGATAACTTACCGCACCATATCTTTTTAAAAAATTGATCATAAATTACCTAAATGCATCTCAGTAGGGACCGATTTGGTAACACAGAATACCTATTAATGGAATACTATGTAATCATTTAAGAAAGGGACTAATATATAACTATCTTCAGATCTACTGCAAAGTGAAAAAGCAAGAAACAGAATGCTGTGCATAATAACTTAGATTTACATAAAAGTATGGGAGGGGGCGCTAAAAACTGTCCATGTATGGATGAGGAGCTGGTATTATGACTGTTCAAGGGAGGAGAATAGGGGAACGGGAGAAGTGAAGGCAAGGCAATAGACTTCTCACTATTCTAGTCTCCCTTTCTCTGTGGTTTAGTTTCTATGGTTTCAGTTACCCACAGTCACCTCTGGATTGAAAATACTAAATGCCAACTTCCAGAAGTAAATATTTCATAACTTTTAAATTGTGCACCCTTCGAGTAGCATGATTAAATTGCATGCCATCTCCTCTGTCTATCTGAGATTGAATCATCCCTTTGTCCACTGTATCCATGTTATATATGTTACCTGCCCGTTAGTCACATAGTAAGTTTCCTGGTTATCAAATTGACTGTTGTGACATTGCAATGCTTGTGTTCAAGTAACTGTCATTTTACTTAGTAGCTGCCCCAAAGTGCAACAGTAGTGGTGTAAAGGAGGCACCAGAGCATAAAGCATGAAAGGACAGGCTAAGTCTGGCACTATGTGGCAATGCTGCAGGGCATATAGAGAAAAGTGCAGTGTAAGTGTATAGAGTTCAGCACAACCCATACTTTCAGGCATCCACTGGAGGTTTTGCAGTATGTATCCCCCACAGATAAGGAGAAACCACTGTGCTTATACTCCTTTTGGGTATTTAAATTTTGTTTTTCGTGTGTGCATTTTTCATCCATTCCAAACATTTAGTACTTAAAAATGTAAAAAAAAAAAAAAAAAGTCATGCAGGCAGGTGAGCTAATAGGATGCCAAGCTGACCAAACAGACCTGCTCTGAGTTCTAGTTTTGGGTGACCAGGACTCCAGAGCCAGTGGAGCTCATGTCTAGTTTGCCATTATGTCATGGTCACATTTTCCCTCTGGGGTTACTGTCAAAAGGCCCCAAGTGATGATTGTTTTGATTTCAGAGCCAAAGAGAAACCTCTTTATTTTTCTGGGTGAATTTGTGTATTTTCTGTGTTTTGAGAATCAGAACATAAAGTGACTGCGTCTCCTTCCCCCTCCCTCATCTGCTTTTGGATGCCAGGAAGCTCACAGACACAGTCTTAGCTCAAGTGTACGGTTGCCATGTGGGGTGTATGTGAAATGCTTCTCTGTTCTTCGGACTTGATTTTCCATTTGCGTTACGTGTTCTTTGTTCTGGCTCCTCCATTTATATTTTAAGTTTGATTGATTGTAATTGTGCAGAGGCTACAATAATATTTAGGATCTTCAATGGGTGTTTTTTCCTCTCTCCATTTCTTTGTCCCCCGTCCTCCCCCCTACCCTCACCCTCAGTCAACAAGAGCAGGTGGCATCCTTGCCTCGGGGAAGCGATGTCATAGTAGAAGGATGAGAAAAACCTTATGCATTTCAAAGCCTAAGCACCAAGGGACAGTGGAGCCTGAGCAGGAGATTTTGGAGAGGAGGTGCAGAGTCAGACAGCAGAGGAGGTGCAGTCAGACAGCAGAGCGGGTGGAAGCTTCTCAGGCTTTGCGGAAGGAAAGGGAGGGAAGCTGGGAGGGAGGGAAGAGCAAAAAAAACTCAGGTAGCTGGGTGAATCTCTCACAAAGGGCCCTGGGCCTTGCTTCCCACTCAAAGCCCAGGGAACAGGGCAGGCCCAGGGCAGAAGAGGTCGTGTGGTCAGACAGATGCACCTGAGACCAACTCCCAGAGTTCCCAGCACTCGAGAGGGCACAGGGGCTGTGCAAAATGGCTTCCACGTGCCCAAGGAGGCAAGCCTGGAATTGCTCAGGGAGAGGACGGGGAGGGTCCTTGTGACTGCCAATGAGGACCGGTGGCAGGATCCCTTATCGGCCCCAGACTAAGGCGAGATGCTGGTCCTCACCACAGATGCCAGCATGTATGGACAGTGGCAAGACAAGTGTCTGGCTTGCCTTCATGCCTTGCAGCACCCGGAATTGAGATCAATTCAGGGAACCTATAATTTGACTGAGATAAACAAGTTACAGGCCTCCTCAAAGAAAATTGAGTTGCCTTAGAGAGACACATGTTACGTATCTTGTGAACCTGTGTTTGCAAATGTTGATACTTGAAGCTCCTCATTGGAATAGAATGTTGTTGTTAGGTGCCGGCGAGTCGGTATCCAACTCATAGCGACTCTATGTACAGCAGGTGAAACACTATTGTCAGCGCTTCTCTGCTGTTCTTAGGGTTTTCAATGGCAGATTGATTTTTGGGGAGTGGGTTGCCAGGTCCCTCTGCCAAGCCTGCAGCACCTGATGTTCCCAGGTGGTCTCCCATCCAAGTACTAACCAGGCCTGACCCTGCTTAGCTTCAGAGATCTGAGGGGATCAGATGCCACAGGGCTATGGCTGCAGGCTGGAATAGAATAGAGAAGAAACAAAGCAGCAAAGAGCCCTATCCTAAACAGAATCCTTTCCAGAGTCTTCTATAAGGGGGAACCCCAGGACAGACTGTCCCCTTGGGAGCCCCAGGATGGTCCCTCTAATAAGGGTAGAATCTGAATGCTACAGACGGGGCTCCCCCAGCACAGTAAGTGGCCTAGAAGGTTCCAAGGTGCTGCAGGAGGGAGGCAGCCTTGCCCGTGATCTGTGGCCTTCACAGCTCATGTTGTCCGGCTATTTGGAATAACAGACGAAGGTCCGTCCGGCCCTGCGAGCTTTCATGCTGGCTGATGTCGATGGTGGAGGCCGGCTTGGCATCCGTAGCGCGCTACCTTCCCGTCGCGACCGTTCTTTTTACCTGTCTTTCAAATGAGCTTAAGAATAATCTCTTCATGCGGGAAATGATGTGAGACAGATGTTCACAAAGCCCCGTAGGATCCCTGTGACAGGTCCCTCCGTAGGCCCGAGATCGTTGTTATGTAATAATTTTTCCTTCTAGTTTTGATTAAAAAATGATACATGCGCATCTATGTGCACCAGTGTGTCAGCGCGAACCGAGACATGCGCACTGGAAAGGCTCTGTGCGTCTCCAAGTGGAAGGATGCCGTCCCGTGGCAATAATGCTCTTTCACAGCACCACATTACACAGACGAAACGATCGGGGGCACAATCTCCTTTGAAAAAAAGAGTTGAGATGTGCGTGACCTTTGGGAATCAACCATAGCGGTGGAGGCTGCGTGGCCGGGACAATCCGAAGCGGCGAGGCGCCACCTCGCGCGCTGGCCTGGCGGCCGTAGTCTCTAGTGCCCTCTGCTGTAATTTGGGAAACAAACGCTCCTTTAGGGAGCCATACATGCCGCAGAGAAGGAAAACGGACTATTCTTTTCACTTCTCCCAAGTTTCCACCTGACTTATTTCTCTGAACGTACTGTCCCCAGGACAGCACAGCAAGATGAGTGTCGTTTACAGCAATTTATTATGCATCGTGCCCGCAGCTGTAGCCCTGTA
>VMDO01006891.1:67215-96083 GCA_007922755.1 Pedetes capensis
GGTTAGTACCTGGATGGGAGACCGCCTGGGAACACCAGAAGCTGTAGGCTTGGGAGAAGGACCTGGCAACCCCCTCCCAAAAATCAATCTGCCATTGAAAACCCTATGAACAGCAGAGAAGCACTGATAATAGTGTTTCCCCTGTTGTACAGAGGGTCGCTATGAGTCGGATACCGACTCGACGGCACCTAACAACAACCACAATTATGCATCGTATAAAGAACTATAAGAGAGGTGTTCCCTGCTTCTTCCCAACACAAAGAAAAGCTGGATGCTCAAGGAGTTGGGAATGCTAATTATCCGATTTTGATCATTACACGTTATATGTATGTATCAAATTATCACACGCCATGAATCTGTGCAGTTATTATATATCAATTTTCATTGGAAATTTTTAATGTACAACTTAATGTGTTTCATTCTGACATGCATTTCATTGAGACATTTCCATATAGGCGTTTCATTGTACATTGCACAGATAACTTCCCCTTACCCTCTTGTGCCCCTCCTCCCTCCTCCTCCCCCCAGCAATGACCTCTCCTCTACTTGCATGTCTGTTTGTGGGAATATTATACTGGATACCCTTGCATCCCAATTATGATTTGAGTCCACACTTGTTTCTGTAGTGATTTATCTTTTCATATATCAAGTTTTTTAAAGTTTCCACTTGAATTTGGCTGTGCTACTGTTTTGAGCTGGGATTTGGCTCAGTTGGTAGAGCACTGCGCTGTAGTCTCTGAGGTCCTGAGTTCAATTCCCAGCACCACAAAAATGGGAGAAGGACGTGGCAATCCATTCCCAAGGCAATCCCGAAACAATCAGCCATTGAAAACCCTATGAGGGTCGCTATGAGTCGGATACCTACTTGATGGCACCTAACAACAACAACAACTGTTTTGAGTTACTTGGGTTGAGGGCAGCCTGTAGCGTCCTAGAGTGCTCCATCCCAAAGATGGAAGTGGGGTGTCTTGGAAATGAACAAGAAAGGAATCAAACACTAGGTCGTCCAGGGATTGAAACAGTTGCAGGATTTTGAAGACATCTTCTAAGAGGAAAATCAGAGCCTGACTTTCTACAATTCCATGCTGTAGTGTTCTGAGGGTTATTTATTCTATTCTATTGGTTCTATTGTGTTCTAAAATTTGCTTCAATTTAATTTAATTCCTTTTTTTTTTGGTCCGTCAAGCATCAGAATGCTTGGGTTTGGTGTGAAGTGTGATGCTCTTGCTTGGGTTTGAGCCCTCTCCCGTGACTTTCTTTCTGTCGCACCTGGGTATGGCTCAAAGACCGAGTACTCATTTGCTCTGTAAGTGAAAAGGATATTTGCCCATTAATTTCAACTCCAGCGCTCCAAGCCCCATATAAGGCACAGTTAATATAATCTCGCTTCAGATGACACTCGGAGGAACAAGAAGACAATTTGTGGGGGGGGGGGAAGAAGAGGCAGCACACATTTACCCGGAATGTTAATATTTACTCGCTGTGCACTTGGTATCTGAGAGGCTGTATAGTCGCTAAGTGGGGATTACATCTTCAATTAAGTAGTGGTGGCAGGGGAGTTGGCGATGTTTCACAGAGGGAAACTGCCAAAATCATACTTTAAGGAGAATAATTTTTTTAAAAGCTACAAAAAAAAAAAAATTGAAAGAAAAACCCGAGGGAAACAAATGGAGGGAACATTTCTGTTTAGGGAATCCTAATATTTTGGCTGAACACATTATGTAAAATTAAATACTATTTTAAACCAAGGAGATATAATATCTAATTAAGTTTTTGTGGTTGATGGGCTTAGAGAGGATTGGGAACATTACATCCATTGAGCTGAAAGAAGTAGAAAAATTAAATAACACTGTTCTATAGTGACTTTGAGCCAGACATACAAGGAGACTTCCATATTCCGCTTTTAGTCTGCCCCTACCTTACAATTCACTGAAGACACGAAAGAGAAAATGAGAGTGTGCACAGTGAACCCGTTAAGCCTTAGGACAACACCAAGGAGAAGGTGTCGGGAGTTGACAGCCTCATTTCCAAGCTGCAAGAGGCCAAGGGACTGTCAGCCAGGGTCGTCTAGATGTGAGAGTCAGAGTGGAAAAAAAAACAGCATCACAGTCTCACTGGTGCATCCGGAGCTCCTCCCGCCCCAGAATGCTCTCTGCTCAGCAACAACCCCATCACTGCATTTTGGGAGGTGGAGATTTCTGCAGCTGATCAGAATTACCAGGGAGTGCTAGGATATTAAGGCTCCTTGGAATTTCAGGAGGCTTTCAATGGAAGGTGTATAGAAACAGATGTAAGATTACTTTTGAAAGGATGTTGACTTTTAGGATTAATTATCATGGCTGGGCGCAGTGGCGCATGTCTATAATCCCAGTGGCTCCGGAGGCAGAGGCAGGAGGATCACAAGTTCGAGACCAGAGGCAGTCTGCGTAATTTAATGAGCCCCTGTTTCAAAAAAGTAAAAAACACGGGCTGGGGGTGCAGCTCAGTGGTCCAGCACTTGCAAAGCATGCTAGCGTGAGGCCCTAGGCTCAACCCTCAGTACCACAAAAATAAAATAAAATAAATTATCACATGAAGGCATATTAAGTACATTATACAATTATTTTTAAAGAGAATTAATCAAGAAATTACTATGTGCCAGGTATGGTGGCCTGTGTCTGTAGTCCCAGCTATTCGGGAGGAAGAGGCAGAAGGATCGCTTGAACCAGGTTCAAGACCAGCCTGGGCAGCATAGAGAGGTCTTGCCTCAAAAATAAAAAGAGAAAAAGAGCTGGGGATGTACCTCAGTGGTAGAGCACCTGCCTAAGGTGTATGAAGCCCTGAGTTTGATCCCCAGCACTGAAAAAAAAAGTTACTATGTGGTTTTGGTGGTAATTTTAAAAAACTTGCCTTGAATAGTAAGCTTTCTCAAACTGAGTAAAATTGAAATACCTACATATGTCATGGGCTGGGATTTAGCTCAGTTGGTAGAGCCCTGCTCTGCAGTCTCTGAGGTCCCAAGTTTGATTCCCAGCACCGCAAATGGGAGAAGGACCTGGCAATCCACTCCCAAGGCAATCCCGAAATAATCTGCCATTGAAAACCCTATGAGGGCCGCTATGAGTTGGACACAACTCAACAGCACCTAACCACAACAACATATGTCATATGGCAACATAGACAAGGACAGTACTCTAAGGGCAAAGACTGAGGATTTCTGTGATATTTCATTGGCTTTTCCCTTTAAATTGAGCATAAGACATCTACAATGAAAGATCTAACTTGCCAATTAAAACAGCTTAAACTTTAGCAACATCTATTCTGTCTCTAGCCTGCAGCTGTAGCCCTGTGGCATCCGATCCCGTCAGATCTCGGAAGCTAAGCAGGGTCGGGCCTGGTTAGTACCTGGATGGGAGACCGCCTGGGAACACCAGAAGCTGTAGGCTTGGGAGAAGGACCTGGCAACCCCCTCCCAAAATCAATCTGCCATTGAAAACCCTATGAACATCAGAGAAGCACTGACAATAGTGTTTCCCCTGTTGTACAGAGGGTCGCTATGAGTCGAATACCGACTGGATGGCACCTAACAACAACAACAACATCTATTCTGTCTCTAACTCCTGATATAAAATAAGCAGGGCCACGTTTAATATTTGAGGTGAAAAGAAAAGAACTAACAGGACATCTTCATATGGAGTTGAAAGAAATTTGGTCAGAGGGTTATTTATTTGAAGTTAGAATATTCAAATTATAATTTGGCAGTAAGGAGGTAATTGAAATAATTAAAGCTGAGGAATGAGCCTCCAGAAGTTGGTCTGTGGTGGTCATTTCAGTTTCAATGGTCACCGGCAAGGAGTAGGTTTTAAAAATAGATCACCAGGGAAGAGCACGTGTTTCTGATGGGCACTCGAAGGCAGGATTCTAGAAATTCCAATCATTTAACAAATTATGCCATTAAAAGTCATAATAGGTCTAAAAGCCATTCTTGAGAGAACTTACTAAGTAATTTGACCTACATAATCATCTTGTTAAATTCATTTGATATCATGAGACAGTTAGTGAAATATGCATAGCACATTATGTTAAAGAGAAAAGTACCCTTCAATTGGTATCTGATGTGCACTTTGCAATCATAGCTATTAGTTGTCTATAAAGCTCCTAGACATGATTTGATTTGATTTGATTACTGTTATATCATTTTACTTTGTAACGTATATCGGAGAGGAGATTACAGGTCTGCTATTGCTTACTAGGAAATATTTAACAAAGAATGTTTTATTTATTAGCATAAAGAGACACAGTGGATTATCGGGCGATTGCAGTGATGATGTGGCTGCCATACTTGTCAAAAATATAGCTCTAATCCAATAGCAAGGCGACAGTGAGTCTCTGAGATGATCTATGCCTCAGCAAACTGGCTCTGAAAACAGGACATCGCCCTCTTAAAAGGATCTTTGTAGATTTCTGTAATTGCACATTATCGAAAACAAACAGCAACAACAAACCCGCAGAGCAGTTTCTCAACTGTAAATTTACTTTCTTTCTTCAGGGGCTCCTGTATTTTATCTGTCTTATTCCTAACATTCTAAATCAATAATAGAATGATATTTAATGTGACTAATCTTTGAGGGGGGGCTGGGATTTAGCTCAGTTGGTAGATTGCTGCGCTACAGTCTCTGAGGTCCCGAGTTCAATTCCCAGCACCGCAAAAATGAGAGAAGGACCTGGCAAGCCACTCCCAAGGCAATCCCGAAACAGTCAGCCATTGAAAACCCCATGAGGGTCACTATGAGTCGGATACCGACTCCATGGCACCTAATAACAATCTTTGAGGGAAACACAATATTTGTATAAGAAATGAATTGAGAAGAAAATGCAATGAAGGCACCAAAGGAAGAAAGGAACTAGCACTTATGGAGTGCCTTCTGTGTATCAGTCACTGCATTGTTTCATAAATACTATTGGGTTATCTCATTTAATCCTATATAAGGCTGCAAAGTAAAAAAAGAAACTTGTTTTTAAATGTTGATTTGCACACATATTTACTATTTTGTCCGTTATTTTCCTTTGATTTATGTCATTTAAATCCTGTGAGTAACTTGTACCGTCAGAATTATATCACACCTGGTTGGGAGGAGAAATTTGCTAATATCACTTGTCAACAAAAACACTTATGACAAATGTGCGATCCACATTTCACCGATTTTTAATTCTTAGAAGAGAATCCTGGATCAGAATTTTACTGTTATTGTTGTTAGGTGCCATTGAGTTGGGTCTGACTCATAGCAATGCTCATAGGGTTTTCAATGGCTGATTGTTTTGGGATTGCTTTGGGGAGTGGACTGCCACATCCTTCTCCCATTTTCACAGTGCTGGGGATCAAACCCAAGTCCTCAGAAAGTGTGGAGCAGCACTCTACCACCTGAGCTAAACCCCAGCCCCACTCTGCATATAGTTAGGCATAAAATATATCTTCCATAAAATACTGACTCTCTGCTAATCCTTGTGAATTTCAAGAACTCATAAAGTCATAAACCACACATAAATAAATCATCAAATTGCTCTTTAATATTTGTTATCTTTATTATATACCTTTCGGGATAAAGTTAGTGGCATTTCAAGGTAAAACACTATAGATTCTGATTTATTTTGGGTTACAAGCCAAGATAGAGTACAGAGCCCTTCTTCTTTATTTTAGCATATTAGAAGCTGAAATCCATCCAGCTCCTCACAAACCTTTCTGTGCTTTAAAGAACAGTTTAGATTCCCAGCGCCCTCTGCTGTTAATCCATGAGTTTATCACTCTATTGTAGCCCTTAACTGGTATCAACTTTAACTGATGGATGTTGGTCCCTGGGTCATCCAAGACCCCAAAAGAAAAAAACCTTTTTATTATTTAAGATATTTGCTTTTTCCGGGCAGAGTAGCACATACCTTTAATCTCAGCGACATGGGAAGTGGAGGCAGGAGGATCTCAAGTTTGAGTCCAGAGGCACCCTGCATAACTTAGCAAGATCCTGTCTCATAAAAAAATAATAATAATAAAATAGGCTGAGATGCAGCCCAGTGATAGGGCACTTGCAAAGTAAGTATAAGGCCCTGAGTTCAACCCCCAGGTCCTAAAACAAACAAACAAACAAAAAAAACTTGTTTTTAAGGCTTAATTATGTTGTAATATGAAATAAAATACCTTTCAAAAGTCACTAAGATAACATTTATTCATGTAACAATAATTATCAAAAAATAAATTTTTTAAGGCACTTACAAAATTCTAATCAGTTTTTCCAGTTTTCAAAAACTGTATTAAGTCCAACTAAAACTAACATGGTAAAAAATTATATTCTCGTTTTATAATGTTGTTAGGTTAGGTGGCATCTAGTCAGTGTCTGACTCATAGTGACCCTAGGAACAGCAGGTGAAACAGTATTCTTAGTGCTTCTCTGCTATTCATACAGTTTTCAATGGCTGATTGTTTTTTGGGAGTGGGTTGCCAGGTCTTTCTCTGGAGCCTACAGCACTTGGTGTGATTGTTTTTGGGGAGTGGGTTGCCAGGTCCTTCTCCAGAGCCTACAGCACTTGGTGTTCCCAGATTGTTTTCCATCCAAATACTAACCAGGCCTGACCCTACTTAGCTTTGGCGATCTGATGGGATCAGATGGCATAGTGGTACAGCTGCATGCTTTTATAATGTAAAGATCCTAAAAATCATAAAATCAATAATTTTCTTGAGATCAGTCATAAAATATGGAAAATGGCACACAACTGTAAGTGGTATTGTGGGGTCATCTGTGACTCCACTAGGCACCTATCAGGACTTAGGCAGGTGCTACCGTGCCTAACCTCTGGCACCTGCCCTGAATCAGGACATACTGAGATTATGCAGAATAACACTTTTGTGTGACAGGTTTTTTTAATAGCAAAATTTAATTTCTGGCATCTTTTTTTGACTAGGTAGAGAGCTGTTCTGTACTCTTTGAGTCCCTAGGTTCAATCCCCAGCACCACATAAGTGGGAGAAGGACTTGGCAGCCTATTCCTGAAATAATCCCAAAACAATCGGGCATTGAAAACCCAATGAACAGCAGAGAAGCACTGACATAGTGCTGGGCATGGCACAGCGTCTGGGAGTGTTTCATTCTGTTGTACATAGGCTCCCTATAAGTTGGACCCAATTTGATGGCACCTAACAGCAACAACCCTCACACATCTGTCAGTTTGCCATACTGTGGGGGCTTGCGTGTTGCTGTGAGGCCGAAAGCTCTGCTACCAGTATTACAGATACCAGCAAGGTGACAGAACTCTGCTTGCTGAAAGTGAAGAGGACTTCAAACATTTACTAATGAAGGTCAAAGAACATAGTCTTCCACATGGATTGCAGCTCAAAATCAACAAAACAAAAATCCTCACACTTGGATCAGTATGCAACTTCAATATAAATGGAGAAAAGATTGAGGTTGTCCAAGATTTTGCTTTACTTGATTCTACAATCAATACATGTGGAAGCAGCTGTGAAGAAATCAAAAGATGCGTTGCATTGGGAAAAGCTATGGCAAAAAAACTCTTTAAAGTATTGAAAAGTAAAGATGTCATATTGAAGACTAGGGTGCACCTGACTCATGTCATGGTATTTTCAGTCACATCATATGGTTGTGAAAGCTGGACATTGAATAAGGGAGACAGGAGAAGAATTGATGCTTTTCAATTATGGTGCTGGAGGCAAATATTGAATATACTATGGACTACCAAAAGAACCAACAGATCTGTTGT
Organism: Pedetes capensis; assembly: GCA_007922755.1. Classification (NCBI taxonomy): domain Eukaryota; kingdom Metazoa; phylum Chordata; class Mammalia; order Rodentia; family Pedetidae; genus Pedetes; species Pedetes capensis. The sequence goes on from VMDO01006891.1 coordinate 74,961, forward strand.
AGAAGTGTAACCAGAGTGCTCCTTGAAAGCCAGGATAGCTAGACTGCATCTTACATATTTTGGACATGTAGTCAGGAAGGACCAATCCCTGAAGAAAGACATCATGTTTGGGAGAGTGGGAGGTCAAAAAAAAAAAAAAAAAAAGGAAAATCCCCAACTAGATGGATTGACACAGTGTCTGCAACAATGGGCTTAAGCATAAATAAGATCGTTTGCCTGGCACAGAATCAGGGAGTGTTTCATTCTGCTGTCTCTGTGAGTGTCAGACCTAACTTGATGGCACCTTACAACAACAAACAGCAGCAACAACAACATAGCAGAGGGAAGATATAAGCTAAGAAACAAGCCCATCTGCCTGGAAAGGATCATAACAGGTTAGTATTAGTTGGCCAGTTTTTAGGTTTCAGAACTTGAATACTGACAGGGAACCCAAATGTTAGCGACCCAGGGACCTATGTTCATGGGCTGAACTCCCCTAGGAGTTCTCTTTCCAGCTACCCTCTTCCCCAAGCTCCTGGGCCCCTATATCCAGCCTCTTGGACAGCTAATGGCTCTTTTACATTTAGCGCTTCCAAACCCAATCTTCTGATTTCATCATTCTCAGCCCAATCAAGACCTGGGCCCCATCTTCTCGTCTCATCCAACGGTTCACCCCTCGTTCAGTTGCTCCGCCTACAAACTTAGGAGTTGTCAATGATCTCTCTCTTTCCCTCACTTGGAACATTGTTGTTGTTGTTAGGTACTGTGGAGTCAGGTCTGACTCATAGTGACCCTCATAGGGTTTTCAATGGCTGATTGTTTCAGGATTGCCTAGGGAGTAGATTGCCACGTCCTTCTCCCATACTTGGAACATAGGAGGCCCTTCGTAAATATCAGACGAGATCAGGCGCGTTCAGGGTGGTGTGGCTGTAGACACTTCATAAATACCCAGCAAATGAGTACGGAAGCAGATATGAGATGCAGAATGGCAGAGTTTAATTTACCATGAAAGATGGTTAATGTCTATGAAAAAGAGAGTAACATCAACATGTTATTTCCAGGGGCGTTGCCCTGCATGGAGAGAGGCCAGCAGATTTGTGTTGCCCTGGGTTCCTTTTCGCAAGGCAGGACAGACCCCCTTTTGATTCTCACAGCCTTTATGAGGCAGGACAGGAAACGAAGGATCTGGACTTAGGTTCCTGAGATATACTCCCATTTCTTCCTCACTCTTTGATACTGTACACTGGTTATAGTTCCTTGCATTAGACCTGGACTGCCCCAAACCTCACCAATCTGCTTCTGCAGGCCATCTCATGATGCAGTTCATGGCTTCAGAAGGTACATCCATGCCATAATGTGTAGGGTCTTACTGGTATCACTTGCTGGTGGCACCTTTGTCCTTATTCTGGGAGACCCTTTGGCCACTAATCTTTATCGGGTAAATATGCTAATCAAAATATGGCATAAGCAAATATATTTTCTAAATTATCTTGACTACATCAGTTTAAACAGATACTCTGATCTGAAATATACAGGACATACATTTTGGCAACATATAGTACTAAAAAAATGAATAGGCTGAGCCCGATGCGGTGGCACACATCTGTAATCCCAGCAGCTTGGGAGGTGGAGACAGGAGGATTGCAAGTTCGAGACCAGAGGCAGTCTGCATCACTTAGCGAGACCCTGTCTCAAAAAGTAAAAAAATGGGCTAGGGGTGCAGCTCAGTGGTCCAGCACTTGCAGAGCATGCAAGCGTGAGACTCTGGGTTCAACCCGCAGTACCGCACACACACACAAAAAAATTAGCAACAAGCTAATTTTACCACTCAGGTAACTTTTATTAACATTTTCTGTCCCTCCTATGAGACCCTGGACTGGCTTACACTGTGGTTTTCCCTCTGGGTACCTGTAGGGCACTGCCTAGAGGGGCAGTTCACCCTGGGGCCTCTCTAGGCCCCCTTGGAGGTCTGAGGCTCATTCCCTGGGCAGTAACCTTTGCCCTACATCCGGGAACTGCTTGGTGTCGAGCTTCCAAAGATTGCGCTGGCGTACAACTCCTCTCCTCAGACCACTCAACACCTGATTGGCTGTTTCCAAACCACCAAACAGATCCTAATTGGACTGTTCAGGAACCACGCCTGGTTGGTTGTTTTTACAAATCCAAATTTGCATATCTCCCCTGATTGGCCAAGGCCTGTATGGAGTGGCAGTCTCTTGATTGGTCCCTGGCTAGACCCTGAAGGGGATATAAGGGCGGTGCATGGAGCAGTCAGGGTCCATTCCACTGACTGAGACAGACAAGGCAATAAAGAGTTGTATTGAGGTGAGCACTTGGAATCTTCACTGGAAGAAAGAAGCAAGGAGCCTCTGTGGGCATAAGCCTCCGAGCTGTCCCTAGGGACTGGCGGGGTAGCCATGGGCATAAGCCTCCTTTCTGGGTGATTCAAGTTTTCTAGCACTCGGCTCACTTTCATCGGACAGCGGGTCTTTGGTGGCTGGTTCCTGTTCGCTGCCAGAGCAAGTCCAGTGACACAGCAATGCCCCACATGTACCTCCCTTGTTTGGTTGTTGTTGTTGTTGTTGTTGTTTGTAGCTTCACTGAGGTATAATTGATAAATTTTAAAATGTACATATGTAAAGTATACAACTTGATGTTTTTATGTACAAATACATTATGAAATGAGCAACACAATCAAACCAATCCAAGTCTATCAGCCAACATAGTTACATGTGTGTGTGCGCTCACATGGTGTTATATTAGATCTCCGGAACTTATTTACCCTCCTTAATTGAAACTTGGCACCCACTGGCCAATGTCTTCCCAACCGCTTGCTCTATCCCTCCTCCCCTAGTAACTACTGTTCTACTCTCTGCTTCTATGAGCTCCACTATTTTGGTTTCTATACATAAATGAAATGATGCAATATTTGTCTTTCTGTGCCTAGCTTATTTCACTTAACATGATAAACTCTAGGTTTATCCATATGGTTGCAAATGGCAGGGCTTCCTTTTTTAAAGGTGAATAATATTTCATTATATAAATTCACCTACATATATCACATTTTATTTGTCCACTTATGGGTCCCTAGACATTTAAGTTGATTCCTTATCTTGTGAGTAGTACTGCAATGAGTACTTATCACTTCAAGATGCTTTGGATATATACCTAGAAGTGTGATTGCCGGATCATATATATGGTAGTTCTATTTTTAATTTTTGAGGAACTTCCATACTGTTTTCTATAATGGCTTACTAATTTATGTTACCACCAACAGTGAGTGAGTGTTCTCTTTGTTCCACATCCTCAAGAGCACTGTCTTCTTTTACTTTCTTGACAATAGCCATCCTAACAGGTATAGGTGATATCTCATTATGGTTTGATTTGGATTTCCCTGATTAAAAATGTTAGCACCTTTTCATATATTTGTTGGCCTTTTGTATGTCTTTCTGAGAAATGTCCTTTCAGGTCTTTCATCCATTTTTCAATTTTTTTTTTTTTTTGGTTATTGTTTGAGTTTGCAATTGTTTGAATTTTTTTAATTTCTTTTATATGTTGGATGTTGTTGTTGTTGTTAGGTGCTATATAGTGAGGTGCTGTCTCAAAAGATAAAATAAGCAAAAACACACAGGTTAAAAAAAAGAAAAGCAGTAAGGGAAGGGGACATCTGCCTTGTTCTGATCTTAGTGGGAAATCTTCAAGTTTCCTACCATTAAATATGATGTTAGCTTTAGCCTTTTTAAATAGATGTTGTTTATTGAGTTGAAGAAGTTCCCCTGTGTTCTAAGTTGGCTGACAGTTTTTATCATGAATGGATGTTGTGTTTTGTTGAATGCTTTTCCTATATCTATTGATACGATTTTGTGATTTAAATTTTTTTTAGCTTGTTGATGATTTTTGAATGTTGAACTAGCCTGGTGCACCTGGGATAATTCCCACTATGTGATGGTATTCAATCATTTTTAGACATTGTTGGCCTGCAGCTGTACCTCTGTGGTACCCGATCTGGTCAGATCTTGGACACTAAGCAGGATTGGACCTAGTTAGTACTTGGATAGGAGACCGCCTGGGAATACCAGGTGCTGTGGGGTTGGGAGAAGGACCCAGCAACCAACTCCCAAAAAGCAGTCTGCCATGGAAAACCCTATAGGTAGCAGAGAAGCACAGTAATGTTTTGTCTGTTGTACATAGGGTCACTATGAGTTGTACACCGACTTGTTGGTACCTAACAACAATAACATATATTGTTAAATTCAATTTGATAACATGTTGTTGAGGACTCTCACTATTGTGTGTATGAGAGATACTGGTATGTGGTTTTCTGTTCTTGCAATACCTTTGGTTTGAGTATTAAGATAATTTGGGGATTGGACATATAGTTTGGTGGTAGTGCTTGCCTAGCACGCATGAGGCCCTGGGTTCAATCCCAGCACTTCCCCCACCCCCCCTCAAAAAAAAAAAGAAAGAAAAAAAGAAAAACAATTGACCTCATAAAATGAGTTGTTGTTGTTGTTGTTGTTGTTGTTAGGTGCCATCAAGTCGAGTCCGACTCATAGTGACCCTGTGTACAGCAGATCGAAACACTTGCTGATTCTGTGCCAGGCAAATGATCTTATTCATGTTTAAGCCCATTGTTGCAGACACTATGTCAATCCATCTGGTGGAGGGTTTTCCTCTTTTGTGTTGACCTGCCACTCTTCCAAACATGATGTCCTTCTCCAGGGATTGTTCTCTCCTGACTACATGTCCGAAATATGTAAGACGCAGTTTGGCCATTTTTGCTTCCAAGGAGCATTCTGGTTGCACTTCCTCTAGGACAGATCTGTTGGTTCTTTTGGCAGTCCATGGTATATTCAATAGACGTCTCCAGCACCACAATTCAAAAGCAGATATTAACCCCTTATCAAGATATATGGTTTGCAAATATTTTCTCCTCTTATGTAAGTTGTTTCTTCACTCTGTTTTCCTTTGATGTGCAAAATCTTTCTAGTTTGATGCAATCCCATTTCTCTATCTTTTGAAACTTGTGTTCTTGGAGTCATATCTGAAAAAAAGTTGCTCAAATAAATTTCAGGAAGCTTTCTCCCTGTTTTCTTCTAATAGTTTTACTGTTCATATTTTAAGTCTTTAGTCCATCTTGAATTGATTTTTATGACTCATGTAAGATAAAGATCCAATTTCATTCTTCTGTGGGTAGACATTCAGTTTTCTCAACATCAGTAATTGAAGAGACTATCCCTTCTCTATTGTGTACTCTTGGCATCCTTGAAAATAAGCTGGCCATAAATGCATGGGTTTATTTCTGGCTCTCTAATCTGTTCCGTGGTCTATATACCTATTTATATGCCAGTACCATACTGTTTTGATTACTATAGCTTTGTAATGGTCTAGAGTTTTGCTCTGTTGGTAGAGTGCTGCTGCATGCTCTCTGATGCCCTAGGTCCAATACCCAGCACCGCAAAAGTGGGAGAAGGACCTGGCAACTAACTCCCAAAAACAATTCCCCAAAAATCAGCCATTGAAAACTCTATGAATAGCAGAGATACACTGACATGGTGCCGGGCATAGCACAATGTTGAGGAGTGTTGCTTTCTGTTGTACACCCCACTCAATTGCACCTAACAACAGCAACAAGCTTTGTAATGTATTCTGAAGTGAGGTCATGTGATGCTTCCAGCTCTGTTCTTCTTGCCAAGATTAGCTTTGGCTCTATAAGGATTATGTTTTTCTATTTCTGTTAAAAAGATAGAATTTTGTCATTGGCATTTTGATAGAGATTGCACTGAATCTGCAGGTCACTTTGGATAGCATGAACATCTTAACAGTATCAATTCTTCTAATCCATGAACACAGGATGACTTTCCATTCATCTGTGTTTCTTTAGTTTCTTTTCAGCAGTGTCTTATAAATTTCAGTGTACAAATCTCTTTGGTTAAGTCTTTTAACTCTTCAAGTAAGTTTATTCTTGAGTATTTCATTCTTTTTGTTGTTATTGTAAATGGGATTGTTTTCTTAATTTCCTTGTCAGGTAGTTCATTGTATATGTATAGAAATGTCATTTCCCTTCTTTTTTTTTTTTTTTTTTTTTGGTGTGTGTGTGTGTGGTACTTAGGTGTTGAACCCACGGTCTAACACATGCTTTGTAAGCACTCTACCACTGAGCTGCACCTCCAGCAAGTTTGCTAAATTACACAGTCTGCCTCTGGCCTCAAATTTGCAATCCAGCCTCTGCCTCTGGAGTGTCTGGGATTACAGGCATGCACCACCATTCCCAATGCTGTTGACTTTTCTCTGTTGATCTTATATCCTGTAACTTTACTGAATTTCTTTACTAGTTTGAACAAGTTTGCTTTGTTGTTATTGTTGAATATTTAAGGTTTTCTGCATTATATCATGCCATCTGCAAGTAGAGATACTTTTACTTCTTTTCTGATTTGAACGGCTTTTGTTTCTTTTCTTTTTCTTTTTTAAGTTTTAGTTTAGTTGTTCTGGCAAGGATTTCTAATACTACATTAAACAGAAGAGGGAGGAAAGAGTGAGTATCCTTTCCTTCTATTAGATTTTGGAGAAAAGCTTTTAGTGCCCCCCCCATTGATGGTATTAGCTGTGGGCTTTTCATATATGGCTTTGAGGTACATTCCTTCTATACCTATTTTGTTGAGAGTTTATTTTCCTTCTCTACCTATTTTGTTGAGAGTTCATTTTTTTTTTTTTAATGACGGGATACTGATTTTTGTCAAATGCTGTTTCTGCGTTTATTGAGATGATCGTGTGATTTTTATTTTTCATTCTGTTAATGCGGTATATCAAATTGATTGATTTGTATGTGTTGAAAACATTCTTGCATCCCAGGGACAAATCCCACTTGGTCACATGTACATATCTTTTATGTTTTGTTGAGTTGGCTTGTTAGTATTTTACTGAGGATTTTTGTTATATATGTGCATCATGGATATAGGCCTGTAATTTTTTTTCTACTGATATCTTTGGTCTTGGCATGAAAATGATGCTGTCCTTAGAAAATGAATTTGCAGGTGTTATTTCTTTTATTTTTTATTTTTGGAATAGTTTAAGAAAGATTGATATTTATCCTTTGAGTGCATGGTAGAATTCACCTGATCCTGGGCCTTTCTTTGTTGGGGTATTTTTTCCTATTTCTTTTCCTTAATTGCAGCACTGAGGATTGAATCTAGGGCTAACTGCTCTCCCACTGAGCCATACCCCCAATCTTTTTTTAAATGTTTTTTATTTTGAGACAGGGTCTTGCTAAGTTGCACAGGGTACCTCTGGCCTTAAACTCAAGATCCTCCTGCCTCAGTGTCCCAAGTCTCTGGGATTACAGGCGTATACCACTGCACTGGCCTATTAGGAGATTTTTGACTAGTGATTCAGTGTCCTTATTTGTTATAGGTCTGTTCAGCCTTTTTATTTCTTCTTGGTTCAGGAACTTATCCATTTAATCTAGGCTATCAAATTTTGGGCTCATAATTATTTATAATAGACCCTTATGATTCCTTTATCCCTGAAGAACTTGTTGCAATGTCTCCTCTTTCATTTCTGAGATAATGTGTATGAGTCTTCTCTCTCTTTGTTACCTTAATGTAACTAAGGGTTTATCAATTTTGTTTATTTTAAAAAAGCCAACTCTTGGCTTTGTTGATTTTTCTCTATTGCTTTTCTACTCACTACTCAACTTATTTGTACTCTAACCTTAATTATTTCCTCTCTTCTGCTAACTATGGGTTTACCTTGGTCTCATTTTTCTAGTTCTTTGAGGTGCAATATTAGATTTCTTTATTTTGGATCTTTCTTCTTTTGTAATGTAGGCATTTATTGTTATAAACATCCCTCTTAGAATTGTTTGTGTGACATCCAAACAGATTTTATTTTTTAGAATACTCTTAGGATCATAGCAAAATTAAGGAGAAACTACAAGGAGATCCCACTACCCCGCAACACATGCGCAGCCTCCCATACTATTAGCATCTTGCTTTAGAGTGGTGAACTTATCATAACTGATGAACCTACACCAACACATCATTACCATGCCACGTCTATAGGTTACATTAAGGTTCTCTCTTGGTGTTGTGCAAGTCAGTGGGTTTGGTTTTTTTTTTTCCAGCCTTGGGAAGTTGAATCCAGGTCCTCACACAATCTAGACAAGTGCTCTATCACTGAGCTGCACCTCCAGCCCCATTTTTATTTTTTATTTTGAGACACAGTCTCACTATATCGTGTAGGCTGCCAATGGCTCCAAACTCACGATCCTCCTGCCTCAGCCTCCCAAGTTGCTGGAATTACAAGTGTGCACTACAGCACACAGCTAAGTCAATGGGTTTTGACAAATATATAATATCATCTATCCACTACTCCAGTGTTATATGGGCCTGCAGCCATAGCCCCGTGGCATCTGATCCCGTCAGATCACGGAAGCTAAGCAGGGTCGGGTCTTGTTAGTACTTGGATGGGAGACCGCCTGGGAACACCAGGTGTTGTAGGCTTAAGAGATGGACCCAGCAACCTACTCCCAAAAATCAATCCGCCATTGAAAACCCTGTGAACAGCAGAGAAGTACTGACAATAGTGTTTCATCTGTTGTAGGTAGGGTCGCTATGAGTCGGATACCTATCCGACTCAAGGGCACCTAATAACAACAGTGTTATATGAAATAGTTTACTTGCCCTAAAAATTCTTTGCCTAGTCATCCCTCTTTTCCCTGCTAATTCTGGAAATTAGTAATCTTTTCATCTTGATGTACTTTAAAGTCTCTTTTCTCTGTAAGTGTTATTTATTAATACTATTACAAAACTAGATATATACAATGCATACAATTTTTATTTCCCATTTTTCCCTTTTAAATGTTTAATGCTTTATATTATAGAAAATGTCAAACATACGGAAAAAGTAGAGAGAGAAGTAGAGATAAGTACAATGAATCTCCATGTGTCCAACATTTGGCTTTAATGATTATCAACATTTTTCCCGTTATGCTTCCTCTATCTCTCCTTAGCCTGCAGCTGTAGCCCTGTGGCATCCAATTCCGTCATATCTCAGAAGCTAAGCAGGGTCGGGCCTGGTTAGTACTTGGATGGGAGACCGCCTGGGAACACCAGAAGCTGTAGGCTTGGGAGAAGGACCTGGCAACCCCCTCCCAAAAATCAATCTGCCATTGAAAACCCTATGAACAGCAGAGAAGCACTGACAATAGTGTTTCACCTGTTGTACACAGGGTCGCTATGAGTTGGATACCGACTCAACAGCACCTAACAACAACAACAACAACAACATCTCTCCTTATCCTATTTTGTCCCTGAAATATCTTAAAACATGTCAGAAGCATTGTGTACTTTCATCCATAATATGGAAATACGTATGTGTGGAGACTGCTTCCTTCATTTAACATGATATGGTGACTATTTTCCCATATCATTACCATAGTTGGAAATATAATTTTTAACAATTACCAAAATATTATCATCGTATGCATCTCTGTTCCTTTCCTTAAGAGACATCTCTGGAAGTAAATTACAGAAGCAGACACGAGTGAGATCGTCATGAAGTTGTATCCATTTATATTCCAACCAGTGGGAGGGAAAGGCTCAGTTTCTTTGAGCCCGCCCCGACTCTGGGAATTGCCAATTGTATTGGCTAGGGTTCCATTGCAGAAAACAGATTCATTCTAGCTAGGAGAAGCCTTGTTACCAGCTAGCAGGAAATCATTAGAAGATTTGGAAGACCTGATCAAGCTCCCAGGAATGGATTCCAGAAACATATTGCAGAACTGATTCACATTCTGGAAGCCTGGGAATAAGAAAGTTGCCATCACTATTGCAGCTTCTGGGCTCATGGTGCCTTGCGCATGATTAATCCTATCCAAATGGGTGCCTCTTAACACTCATGAAACTAGAATTGGACTCTGGGCCTCCTATTACAACTATCTTGGATTTTTTTTTTTTTTTTTAGCACTAGGGGTTGAACCCAGGGCCTTGTGCATGCTAGGCAAATGCTCTTCCACTGCACTTTCATTTTATTTTTATTTTTCATCTTGAGGCAAGGTCTCACTAAGTGGCACAGGCTGCCTCTGGCCTTGAATCTGCAATCCTACTGCCTCAGCTTCCCAAGTCACTGGGATTACAGGTGTGTGCCAGGGAGCCCACCTTACAAATACCTTGGGAACTCCAACTGCCTATACATCTGACATACTAGCAAAAGCAGCAGAACCAACAAAATTATGGCTTCTGCCTCCTAATTCCAGTTTGGTTTTCCAACTTTCATATGGGCTATATAGAAAGTACATCATCTGGAAAACTCCAGCCTTAAGGGACTCTGGGAAAAGCCTTTTGCTTTCCAGCTTTTAGTAGGCAGTAAGACATGATACGCCTGCAGCCATAGCCCTGTGGCATCTGATCCCGTCAGATCTCGGAAGCTAAGCAGGGTTGGGTCTGGTTAGTGCTTGGATGGGAAACCACCTGGGAACACCAGGTGTTGTAGGCTTAAGAGACGGACCTAGCAACCCACTCCCAAAAATCAATCCGCCATGGAAAACCCTATGAACAGCAGAGAAGCACTGACAATAGTGTTTCACCTGTTGTACGTAGGGTCTCTATGAGTCGGATACCGACTCAACGGCACCTAACAACAACAACAACACATGATACAAAGAGATTGGAAGGGAGCTGAGTGAGCCAAGCTGCATGATTCGCCACAGTCCACCCCTTTGGAAATGGGGCATCCCTACATACCCTTCTGTCAATAAATCTGCCAAACAAGATTTATGGAAAAAGCCAACGTACTCTTTTAATGGACCCATGCTTCATGCAGATAAAAATAAGCTTATCCTAAAAAAGGAGACCTGGGGCTGGAAGTTGGGAGTAAAAGTTCAGTGTGAAGCAGGGAAGTACAAATGGGAAGCCATGAAGACATCGGAGCCCACCTCTGCTTTTCAAAGCCTCCAGCCTTGATGCCCTGGCAACCTTGGCCAGAGAGCTTCAGAGGAACTGAAGGGGAAGATACAGAGAGGAGGAACAAGCAGATGAGGGACAAGATAAGTAAGTTGCAGCCGTGCTTGGGGCCCTGTGATGACCTTCAGGTCCCACCAGCTGCTAGTTTACTCTTAAAGCTCATATCTCATGCAAATATTTCCCTTGCCATTCTTAACATAGGAGCTAAGGGAAGAGAATTCCAGATAACACAGCTCCAGTTTACCCAGTCTGGCAATGTCTAAAACCACCTTGGTTCATCCCATCTCTGTTAATCAGACTTATTTTCCAAATAAAGGCAATAGCGAAATTATACTTCTGGATAACACTGTGCAACTATGCCTCATAAAATAAAAAGCATGTCAGCCTTTTTTTCGGAAAGATGATACAGAGTTCCGTCTTTTGGATCCCTTCCAGCTGAAGCATATTCCACCTTTGATATTCTGGAATTCTTTCCTTAAGTTTCATCACAGGACATGGGAGAATGGAGATGGGTCTCAAGAGAATAATTCCCTTCTAGTCATAATCATTTACTTTTTGAGACAGGGTCTCGCTAAGTTACACAGATTGCCTCTGGTCTCGAACTTGTGATCCTCCTGCCTCTGCCTCCCAAGCTGGGATTATAGGCCTTGCCACTGCACCCGGCTCAGCATTTATTGTTATAAACATCCCTCTTAGTACTTTTTGTGTGACATTCAAACAGATGTTCTTATGCCCACTCTGTACCAGCTACCCAGTTTCCCTTTGATAGTCAAAATCAATCACCTTCACCAGTCCAGAAATTCCCACCGTGCCTGAGGAGTCCACAGTCACCAGGCCACAGTCTCAGTTTCCAGTTTAATGGAAGCATTGCTATGTACTTTGGTGGAAACAATCCTTCCTTGGGTACTAAGACCTTCAGACCAGCAGGGCCCAGAGTAAAGACAACAGGAGGCAAAAAATGTTATGTTTCTATGGCCGTGAACCCATTGCTACACTTCCCTCGCTATAAAGTAAGTTGCTTGTTTGGAAGCAATGCATCCTAGAATACTAGGATGGTGAAAAAGTCTAGTGAGTCCATGGAGGACGGTTTTGGCAGAAACACTGTGGGCACAGAAGGCAAATCTATATACGAAGGAAGTGTTTATTCCAAGCAGAACAAAATGTCATCTCCTTCCAATATGAAAGTGACTCAGTGAAAACAGTCTAATACCTTATGACGGGTTGGTCCCTCAAGGGATGGGGCCACACTCGTTGATCTTTGCTGGTTGATCTTTGCTGTAGGCAGGTTGGGCTGTGGGAGCCGATGGTGAGAAGCCCTGGCATATCTTCCATTGCTACCATTTTGGTCATTTTTTTTCCCCAAGAGTTTTTTGTTGTGGTGGTGGTGGTGGTGGTGTTGGTGTTATGTTGATTTGTTTATTTTGATTGGAGGAGGCAATGATAGGAGTCAATGGAGAAAGAGGCTGAGTTTGGCAAAACAGGTTATCTTGTCCATATGGTGATTAAGATTCTTCTTTGCTGAGGTTGATCTTTGCTAAGCTGTTCCACAAAAGGCAAGTACCTATGCCCATTCAAAGGCGCTGGTCTACAGACTTATTCCCAGACTTCCTTGGCACCAATTCTCTAATAAGACTCCTTCCAAGTCCCTGAACATTGGCCAAACAATTAGTTACTACTGATAAGTCACAACAGATCTGTATCTGTGGACATCTCTTTTTCCAGACAGGATGAAAGGCCATCTATACCGCTCAGAGTTCTGCCCACAGAGAGTATATTCCTTCTTATGGTCCTTGAGGGCCATAGATAAATGTAACAGTTATCTATTGCTAACTGGCCATGGTTTCATTCCTCAGCACTGCAACAGCAACAACAATAACAACTCCCTCAAAAACCCAGAGGTAGAAACAACATACAACAGAATAAGTAGCAAAAGATATTAAAATAGATTTTATATTACATATAGGCAAGATGGTAGAGAGAAGCAGGAAAATCATAGGAATTTCTTTTGCTTTTATTTTTATTTTTTACTTTTTGAGACAGGGTCTTGCTAAGTTATGAAGACTACCCCTGGTCTCAAACTTGCGATCCTCCTGCCTCTGCCTCCCAGGCTGCTGGGATTACAGGTGTGTGCCACCATGCCCAGCTAAATCATAGGGATTTTAAAGAAAACATTTATGATGTATAAAGACCCAAGCAGAAATTCTAGAAGTAAAAAAAAATTGCTCTAAAGGAGAGATCCTACTGAATGGGATTAATAGTAGACTAGGTAATGAAGAAAAAGGGAAACTTAATACAGTAATAGAAGTTATCAAAAATGAAATACTGATTTTTCAAAAAGACTGAAAAGACAATGACCAGAGAGCCAGTGAGCTGTGGACAACTAAAATAGCCTAGTATACATGAGGCTGGATCCCTTAGAAACTGGGCATGGTGGCACATGCCTACAGTTGCAGCTACTGGGCAACATAGCAAGAGCCTGTCTCTTAAAAGAAACAAAAAAGACATCCCTTAGGAGACAAAAGAGAGGATAGAAACAGACTTCAAATAATAATAGTTTAAAATTTTTCTAAATTTGGTGGAAACTATATCTCCATAATCCAAGAAGCTCAGTGACTCCCCAGACAAAATAAGCATGATGGAAATTACACCAATGCATATTATAACCAGGGACAAGGAGAATAATGTTAAAAACAATCAGGGGGGAAAGGCATTACACAGAGAGAGAGACAGAGAGACAGAGAGAGACAGAGAGACAGAGAGAGAGAATACACAAATGACTGAAAACTTCCTCTTAGAAAAACATGCAAACCTAAAGACAGCAGAGTGACATCTTTAAAAACTATTGAGGCCAACACTGTGGCACAAGCCTGTAATTCCAGCTTTGCAGGAGGCAGAAGCAGGAGGATTACAAGTTTGAGGCCAAAGGCAGCATGCATAACTTAGAAAGACCCTATCTCAAGATTAAAAAAAAAAAAAGTTTCTAATGGTGCAGCTCAGTAATAGAGCACTTGCCAAGTCTGTGCAAGGCCCTATGTTCAACCTTTCACTACTACAAAAATAAATAAATACTATTGAAAGAAAATGCCTGCAGCCATAGCCCTGTGGCATCTGATCCCATCAGATCTAAGAAGCTAATTAGGGTGGGGCCTGGCTACTACTTGGATGGGAGACCGCCTGGGAACACCAGATACTGTAGGCTTGGGAGAAGGACCCAGCAACCCACTCCCCAAAATCAATCCGCCATTGAAAACCCTAGGGCTGGGACTTAGCTCAGTTGGTAGAGCACCTCTCTGCCGTCTCTGAGGTACCAGGATTGATTCCCAGCAGTGCAAAAATGGAAGAAGGACATGGCAATCCACTCCTGAGGCAATCTCAAAACAATCAGCCATTGAAAACCCTATGAGGATCACTAAGAGTCAGAAACTCCACCGCAGCCTAACAACAACATTGAAAACCCTGTGAATAGCAGAGAAGCACTGGCAATAGTGTTTCGCCTGTTGTATGTAGGGTTGCTATGAGTTGGACACTGACTCAACGGCACCTGACAACAACAACTGAAAGAGAAAAAAAAAAAAACTTCTATAAAAATAGGAGAAAAATTTTGCCCTATGGTTAAGCAAAGTATTTGGATGCTAGACGGAAAACATGATCCATATGAGAAAAAAATTAATAAATGAGACTTCATCAAAATTTAAAAATTCTGCTCTTCAAAGATGCTGTTAAGGGAATGAAAGAACAAGTTACAGACCCAGAAAAAATATTTACAAATCACAAGATCATAAAGGACTTTTATCCAGAATATAGAAAGACAGCCCAACAATTTAGTAATAAGACAAATACCTGGGGCCAGGGGTTGTAGCTCTAAAAATGGGAAAGAGCTAAATAGATGCTCCATCAAAGAAGATATATGGACAGCAAATAAGGACATGAAAAGTCACTCCACCCTAATTAATCATCAGAGAAATTTGTATTAAAACCACACAGTCTCTCTACTCACTAGAATTTATAAAATTAAAAAGTATTGGCAGCTGGGCATGGTAGCACACACTGCCTATAATCCCAGCACTCGGGAGATTGAGGCAGGAAGCTTATCAATGTGACACCAGCCTGGGCTACATGTTGTTGTTGTTGTTAGGTGCCATTGAGTCGGTATCCGACTCATAGTGACCCTCATAGGGTTTTCAATGGCTGACTGTTTTGGGATTGCGTTGGTAGTGGATTGCCAGGCCCTTCTCCCATTTTTGCAGTGCTGGGAATTGATCAGGACCTCAGAGACTGCAGAGCAGCACTCTACCAACTGAGCTAAATCCCAGCTACGTAGTGAGTTCAAAACTACCCTGGCCTACATAGGAAGGTCCTGTCTCAAGAAGAAAAACATAGACTTCCCCAGTGACATAGTCTTTCCATTCCTATATATTTATCTAAGAGAAATCAAAGCATATGCTTATATATGGATATTTTCTACAAATATATACAAAAGCTTTTGAGGGAAAATATTTATTTTTCATTTTAAATTAACAAGTACAAATGTATATATTTATGACACATGATATGACTTTTAAAAATTAGGATAAAGCTTTATTACAGGGCAAAAGTACACACTCAACGGGAGAGGGTGGGCTTCCCAAAAGGGTGGCGTCACTGGGATTCTGGATAGCTCGTTTTTCTGGGTAAACTTTAATGGAGAGAGGGATTATTCATGAGTTAAAGAGTGGGGGAGCTGAGAAGTTCTAGGAATGGGTTGGGATTTCCACTGAATAGGATTTAGTCCCCTTTTCTGTCCTTATATGAGTTTCTCCAGATGTGTCATGGCATCAGATCCATGATGGCAGCAGGCAATTTAGCAAAGCCAATAATATAGAGATGTCGTTATAATACAGCAAATGATAATTAGCAATCATATCGGTTAACCATGTTGGTCCCAGCCATTTTGGGGTGGCCTCCCTCTAGCCACCTTGCAGTTTGCCTCTTTTTTCCTTGTGCCTACCTACCTGATCTCATCGTCGTGCCTTAGAGATTTCCCTCCCTTAATCTTCAGGAGTTGAAGAGAGTGAGGTGATGTTTTGCAACATGTACACCTTGTGGAATAGGTATTAACCATTAACATAGGTATTTATTGGTTTGTGGTGATGTGATATGTAGCATGTGTATAATATGAAATACAGTTGTGCCCTGGCCCGTGGGGCTGTTCAACAGGGACCTAGAGTAGGGGGCGAATGAATGAGAGAGAGGCAAGAGACACGAAGGATGAGAGCAAGACAGGCTGTCTGCTCAAGCTCCAAAGTCTTTAATGTTTTACTGTAGCTTAAATACACATGGAGGGGGAGGGGCGGGGCAGAAATGTCACAAGGGCCAGGGGCTTTTCAGAAGTCATCAGCTCTTCCTGTAACCCTGACAACCGCTTTCAGATGGTAATTTCAATTCAAAGGTCACGATGTCCTGTGGCCCATCGTCTGCTATTTTCACCACACCCTGCACCTTTTCCTCAGGGGATCTTGTAAAAAGTTACTTATGGTCTTCGCCGGCACAGTTGTAGCGTTGTCCTTTAGTGTCCCCGAGGAGATTAGTTTCAGAACCCCCATCACCTCTACAGTTTACCAGAATCCACAGACGGAAGGTTGGCTACATCTATGTGATGATAATTGTTGAAGATGGATATTTATTATGTTGTTGTTAGGTGCCGTCGAGTCGGTATCCGACTCATAGCGACCCTCTGTACAACAGGGGAAACACTATTGTCAGTGCTTCTCTGCTGTTCATAGGGTTTTCAATGGCAGATTAGTTTTTGGGAGGGGATTGCCAGGACCTTCTCCCAAGCCTACAGCTTCTGGTGTTCCCAGGCGGTCTCCCATCCAGGTACTAACCAGGCCTGACACTGCTTAGCTTCTGAGATCTGACGGGATCGGATGCCACAGGGCTACAGCTGCAGGCAGATATTTATTATAGGATTCTATTTTTGTTTGTGTTTAAACACTTCCTCATAAGATGTGTTAAAAATGAAGAATTAAAATAAAATCCAGAATTAGAAAAATAGTATATATGTTCATCTAATGAGATACTGTGCAACTCCTAAAATGAACACAGTGGGGCTCAATATACTCTATCATGGAAAGATAGCTAAGCCCCATGAAGGAAAGAAGGGAAAGCTGGAAAACAATGTATAAAATGTGACTTTACTTACGTAAACATCAAAATTATGCATTTGTATGTACATATATTTGCAAGTAACTGCCCTTTTACTGTACAACTTTTGATTTTTTTTTCATATTTCTGGGCTCAGAGTCTAAGGCAGGTGCTCAGGAATTGGTTTTTTAGTTATAGTTATTAACACATATTAATTGTACAAATTACTGGGATTCACTATAATATTTCTATATATGCATACATCATTCAATAATCATGTCCATTCATCCTTCTCCTACCCTTGCCTCCTTTCTATGTCTGGCTTATTTTGCTTGACATAATGTTCTACAGTTCCATCCATTTTCCTGAAAATGACAGGATTTCATTCTTCCTCATGGCTGAATAATACCCCATATTTTCTTTATCCGTATATCTGTTGATGGGGCTGGGGTTTAGCTCAGTTGGCGGAGTGCTGCTCTGAAGTCTCTGAGGTCCCGAGTTCGATTCCCAGCACCACAAAAATGGGAGAAGGACCTGGCAATCCACTCCCAAGGCAATCCCAAAACAGTCTGCCATTGAAAGCCCTATGAGGGTCGCTATGAGTTGAATCTTGACTCGACAGCACCTAACAACAACAACATATCTGTTGATGGGCACCTAGGTTAATTCCATTATTTTGGCTATTGTGAATAGTGCCACAACAAACATGTGTAAGAGCTATCCCTACTCTTTCCTTTGGATATATACCCAGAAGTGGCATAGCTATACCACATGGGAGATCTATTTTTAGTATTCTGAGGAACCTACATACTGTTTTCCATAGTGGCTTTACTAATTTGCATTCCCATAAACAGTATATAAGGGTTCCTTTTTTTCCCATGTCCTAATTTGTTATTTTTATAAAAAGCCATTTTAACTGGGTTGAAGTAGAATCTCATTGTAGTTTTCATGTGTATTTCTCTAGCGGCTAATGATATTGAGCATTTTTTCATATATGTACTGGCTACTTGTGTTTCTTCTTTTGAGAAGTGTCTGTTTAAATCATTTGCCCATTTTTAAAATTAGATTACTTTTGGTTGCTAAGTTTTTTTGAGTTCTTTATATCCCTAGCCATTAGAGAAATGCAAATAAAAACAACTCTGAGATTCCACCTTACTCCATTAAGAATGGCCAAGATCTATAAAACAAGTAACAACAAATGCTGGTGAGGCTGTGGAGAAAAGGGAACACTCTTATACTGCTGGTGGAGCTGTAAATTGGTTCAACCACTTTTGAAATCAATGTGGAGTTACCTCAGAAAACTAAAGATAGATCTTCTATTTGACCCAGCTATACCACTAATGGGAATATACCCAAAGAGAGATGTGTCGTCATACCACAGACACACCTGTATCTCCATGTTCAATGCAGCACTTTTCACAATAGCAAGGATATGGAATCAGCCAAAATTATGGTACATAGACACAGTGGAATACTACTCAGCAATCAAAAGAAAAGAAAAGAAAAGAAAATAGTCATTTGCAGCGAAATGGATGGAATTGGAGAAAATTATCTTAAGTGAATGAACACAAGCCCAAAAGGAGCAATACCATGTGTTCTCACGCATATGTGGGAGCTGAATCAAACCTAAAAGAAAGAAAAAATTCTATACATAAATTGGAACAAATAAAAAGCTCATGTAAACTTAGTGGAGAAGGGACAATTTAAGGAGCAGAAAGAAGGAGGGAGGGATCTAGCAAAAGGAATTGATGATGGAAGAAGATGGGAGGGGGAGGAGGGCCAACAAGGGAACGAAGAATGAGAGAGAGGTCAACCTCAATCAAAGTAACAGCCCAACTTTAATAGTTCGGGAAATAATACCAATAATACCAAAAGATGGCAATAATGCAAACGGACTAGATTACTCATATAATACTGCTGAGAATGTAAGAAGATCACTGTAGAAAAACGTTTGGTCTCACATCAAAATAGGGATGCACGTGTATAGATAAATATTCCCACAAAAAGACATTCAAGTAGAAAGGAAGCCATTGGTGGGGGGTGGGTGATAGGGGTGGAGGGGCAAGAGAGGGTAAGGGGGAGTTATGTGAGCAACATACAATGAAATGCATATATGGAAATGTCACAATGCAATACATGTCAGAATGAAATACATTAAGTTGACCATTAAAAATTTCCAATAAAAAAGTTTTTTGACTTCTTTATATATTCTGGATATTAATATACTTATATATTCTGGATATTAATTCTCTGCCAAATGAATAGGTGGCAATTTTTTTTCTCCATTCTGTTGGTTATTTCTTCACTCTTGTGATTGTTTCCTTTGCTGAGTAAAAGTTTTTAATGTATTCCCATTTGTCAATTCTCTGCAAGTCCAATTATTAGAACATATTCTACAAAATACTTTCAGACATCCATTAGGACATATGTACAAAGATATTTAGTAGGGCATAGCTATTAGTATGGCTACTAGGGGCTTGAACCCAGGCCCCCAAACATACTTTGCAAGTGGTCTCCCACTGAGCTGCACCTCCAACCCATTTTGTATTTTTTAGTTTGAAAGATCTCTCTGAGTTACACAGGCTACTTCTGGCCTCGAACTCTCAATCTGTTTGCCTCTGCCTCCCAAATCGCTGGGATTACAGTTGTGTGCCACCATGACCGGCAAGGCAATGTTTTTTAAAGCAAAATTACGCACACAATTTTAGGCCTCAATAGAGGAATGAGCAGTTGAATCATAACACATCTATATTAGGTACAAATCTGGGACAAACGTCCAGAACATATTTTTGAAGATTAAATGCAAATACGTGACTCACCTATGCTAAAACATGCAAAACCTCTCAAGTATATATTTCTGTCACTGTCTCTGCATACCCTGCCCCCACATACTTAAAAAGAAGTCAGGAAGGATCCTTACACAATTATTAATGGTGGTTATCCCTAGGGAATGGGAATGGAGAGATGGAAAGGTGTACTTTTACCTGTTCAATTTGTGTGGGATTATATAATTGTAATTAAAAAGACAGTGAATAGTCCCTATATTTGTAAATGTGAAAAATATGGTTTTTGTCCCACTGAGTGCTGCTTTTTTTTTTCTCCCTTGTTTCTATACACTCACATCCAGAGTAGGTGCTTGAAAGGTTAAAACAACAAACTTGTTTGTTTATATTAGCAGTGGCTCCCTTACGGTTCAGGCTCTGTGCAGAGCTACATTCAACCACCCGGAACCCAGAAAGAAATTACAAAATAGCTCCAACTTTTGCTTGCAGGGGCTCAAAGAACATTAATGCTTCTTTCACTCTAGTCCTGAGACTTCTCATTCTGAACACCCAAATTCTATTCAGTTATCGTCTCCCTCTCCCCTTTTCCCAGCCTTTCTCAGTTTCTTTTTACACAGATATTTTTCCAAGCATCAGGATCTTCTATAGCAAAACTTTCATATCAGAAGATCCAGGAATCAGTCTAGGGGGTGAGGGAAAGGTGAGGGAGCACTTGACTCCACTCACATATTGATCCTACCTGACTTCTCCAAATTTAGGACTTGGTTAACAACGGATTCATGTGTATTATAGTCAATCTTCCCAATTAGATTGTATTTGGAGTAAAGGCAGTAAGGGCATTGCTTTCATTATTTTATTTCTCGCAGTACTTCTTAAATTTTTTTTGATATGTTGATATAAAAGATATTAGTTGTTGTTGTTAGGTGCCGTCGAGTCGGTATCCGACTCATAGCGACCCTGTGTACAACAGGGGAAACACGATTGTCAGTGCTTCTCTGCTGTTCATAGGGTTTTCAATGGCAGATTGATTTTTGGGAGGGGGTTGCCAGGTCCTTCTCCCAAGCCTACAGCATCTGGAGTTCCCAGGCGGTCTCCCATCCAGGTACTAACCAGGCCCGACCCTGCTTAGCTTCCGAGATCTGACGGGATCGGATGCCACAGGGCTACAGCTGCAGGCAAAATATTAGTAGATCCTCAAAAAGCCCCAGAGCTAAGAGTCTCCTTCCTTCCTTCCTGTACTGGGGGGCTGTTTCGAATACTTTGCAAGCGCTCTACCA